>ML337975.1:0-37628 GCA_005239505.1 Nicotiana paniculata | reverse complement strand
GTCCGTTTCCGGTCGAGAAACGCTCTTTTATACTTTCCCACAAATCTTTGGCGACCTCCATATGTGATATGGTAGATCGTAGTGTTAGTTCGATGGAATTTCTGATCCATGATACCAACAAAGAATTGATAGTCTACCAATCCTCTAAGTCTGACGATGTCTCTTTGGGCATCGTAATACTTCCGTCCACAAAGCCAAATTTCTTCCTCGCCCTCAGGGCTGTCCGAACGGACCTAGCCCATTCTTCATAATTATCACCTTTCAATTGAACTTGGGTGATAACTAAACCAGGATTGTCATTGGAAGTGATATCGTATGGTGATATCGTCTTCCTTTGAACTACACCTTCCTTCACAACAGCATGTGTTTCGTCGGCCATAATTCAAGACAAAAAACACACTGTTCAAAAAAAGAACAAAGACAAATAATAATATTAGACAATGAAGAGTTCTTCAAAAGACTATGGCTCTGATACCATGAAAGATTTGATGCGGAAGACAAAGAACAATATTGGAGGAAAAACTCTTGCTCTTCTCATTAATTCCACAAGTATTTATAGACAAAGAAGTTAGAGAAATAAGAGAAAACCTAAACCTAATAGGAGACCAAGACCTAAACCTAATAGGAGACCAAGACCTAAACAAGGAAAATATTACACATTCCTAATTAAACTCTAATTCTTTCCTTATCACTAGTTCTTTCCTTATCAAAATAAAAAAGATATAGTACTCCTGTATTACATTACAATTTTGTAATCAAAAGTTCTGCAAGCAAACTACACTAAACACGCAAATGTTGCCACTTATCTCCAATTTTGAGCTATATATTTGCTATGAACTATGCTTTAAATTGACCTTTAATACATTTTTTTGCATTGTATTAAAATAAATTACACAAGTAAATGATAGAAAATATAGTTTAATACATAGTTTGGCCTCCAAATTGTATCGAAATATCTTTGATACATTCATATTTCACGGAAAATCTCTTACACTCCATTTCTTTTTCCTGAATTATGTTTAGTAAATGCTATTTATGTTTTTTGGCAAATAATTTCATTTCATTACCAGGGAAAAAATAATAATGTACAAGACAGCTCAAAACCCCCTAAAGCTGGACATGAACATAAGTTGGAAATATGGGTTAAGAGTGTTTGACACCATTAACTTGGAGGGGCAAAATTGAGCCACTACTTTAACAGCCATGGGTTAATTTTGTACCAAAAACCAAACAAATGGTACTGTTTCTCTATTTCCAATAGTTTAGGGGCAATTGTTTAAAAAATGGTATGAATACACCTCGGATTTTTAGAGCCCGTTTGGACATAAAATGAAATTCCTTCTTTTTCGAAGAATTTTTTTTTTTTCGAAATCAACGTTTGTCCATAAAATTTTCGATTTTTTACTTGAAGATGCATTTTGAAAATTTTCAAAAATTTGTAAGAACTCCAAAAGTTATTTTTCAAAATTTTTATTCAAATCACTCACAAAACTTCAAAAACAACCCAAACTGAAATTTATGTCCAAACACAACTCTAAATTTCAAATACTATTTTCACTTGAAAATTTTTGACCCATTTTTTGAAATTTACAGTTCATGTCCAAACGCCTACTTATTATACGAGGTACTATTATCATTTTCCATTTCTTTCTTTTTTTTGCGCTAAAAGTTTGCATTTCTGCTTCTTCTCTTCTCCCGGTAAGGATGTAATATGTGCCGGGCCCGTGCCAAACGGGCCGGGCTAAACAGGTCCGGGTTCTGGCGGGATTAGGTCAGGCAGGCCCGGGCCCGCCTAACGGGTGGAACTGGCCCACTGTGGGCTTAAGCCCACATGGGCCCGGGCTAAGTGAGCCGGGCCCACGGGCTTAAACGATCCGAACTATTTTTATTCAAGAAAATGCCTTATAATTTTTATTAATACGACATTTTAAAAAAATGACAATATCTTTCTTAGTCTTCCTCCCCTCCATGGAATGAGCACAACAAGGTACTAATACCACCATTAAAAGAAAAAAAAACTAATCAAGATGTGCCAAAATACAAGTTACATATTAATCTACATATTATCTATAACAAATTTCATAAATCCTTCAAGGTTCGGAGGAATTTCCTTTGGTGGTGGCGAAAAAGAAGCTTGTTCATCACCGCTTTCGGGCGAAGCAGCATCCTCCGCAAGTTTCGCTAGCATTTCTTCATAAGCTTCGTCTATCTCCGGTTGTGATTCAGCAAGTCCAAAATTTCTTCTTTCTGAACGGATCCAATATATGACGAGTACTGATTTTTCCAAGCTCTCCCTCATAGACGTTCTATGATCACCGATTTGAAGTCTCGCTTGACTAAAAGCGCTCTCTGATGCCACTGNTTGAAGGTGCCGTCGGGATTCTCTGTTTCAAGTCCCTGCGATAAATAAACTTGAAGCTCATTTAATTGTGAACTATCACCAATATTATCACCTTGAGAACCTTTGAACCCCGTCCAAGAACTAAGTGCTTTTAGTCGCACAGATCTTTTAGATGACTGCGAGCTAGACGAGGTAGGAGTTGGAACATTTGGTCTAGCATGATCTAATGCAACTTGATAAGCATTATAAATTGTTTGAGCATTTATTTTAATTGAGGCTTTTTCATCTTTAAGTGTAGAATATTCCTCAGGTGAAAGTGGTAAAACATTATAAATTTGAATATACCAATAGCGAGGACCTCCTAATTTCATGGTAGGATTTAACATGGCTGCAACACCATAAAGAGGGGGGATAGGGAAAAAATATTTTTTAAACTTATCTTTCATATCATCAATAGCACGTTGGTAAACTACTCCACCCTCTGAAAATTGAGTAAATAATTCTGCAAGTGCTGAAATATAAACTAAACAATTAGAAATAGTAGCATAATTTTGCCCAGATAATTCATTTGTAGCAACATGAAAATGTTCTAAAAAATCTAGAGGAATTTTAACATTAGCCCAATCTTGATTTGTAAGGTGCTCATCATCATCATCACCACCAACACGAGTATTATACGTTGCGCTTATTGGGTTTCTATATTCATATGCAACAACTAAACTTTCATACAAGTAATTCCACCTAGTCGGACAAGGTTTAGGAACCTTTCTTTCTCTAAGGCCAAATTCATCACATTTTTTATAATATTCTCTAACTCTACTTCTACGGTTTGAATAAAAAAGCCAATGAAGAGCGAATTTAACCTTTGTAATTTCAGCATTTAAAGTTTTCAGAAAATCACCGATGATTAAATGGTAAATATAAGAAATACATCTAACATGGAAAATATTACTAAATGCAGGACTTAGTGTAGTTGTAAGATAGCCTATAGCATTAGTGTTACTAGAAGCATTATCCATTGAAATTGCCATTATTTTATCTTTAATGCAAAAATATCTACAAATATCATGAACTGTCTTAGCAATAAACTTACCTGTGTGACTTGAAGTAATTATTCTATAAGCAATAATGCGCTTTTGCATTATCCATTCCTCATCAACCCAATGAAGTGGTAACAGTAAGATAATCACAGTCATTACCAATCCTACCAATATCAGTAGTAATAGAAACGCGATTACTAATATGAGTAAATAAATAGCGCAAAATTATTCATATTCATGTTTATATTTATAAATATCAGCCTTTACGATTATGCGAGGCCATCCTTTATAAGTAAGATTAAAAGTTCTTCTAATATAATGGACAAAGTGAGGGTTAGAGGGAAAACTATATGGTAAGCACATAACAGTAACCATTTTTGCCAATTCTTCACGATCTTTATTTGGATCTTAATATAAAATGCCACAGGTAACAATGTTAATTCCCGGTTGAACTAGATTTGAACCGGTACTAGGGTTAACCTGAGTACCTACACTTGTCCCCTCTTGCCTAACTTTCATTTGAAGTAATCTAGCTTTATCATTAGGGTGTTTCATCATGTGCCTGGTCAAACTACCCGTACCGCCATAGTCTCCAGTAAATTTATGAGACTTCAAGAGCCCACAAATTTTAGACTTAGCCTTATTTTGATCTCTTAGTTGAGTAAAAAAGTGTCAAACAAGAGATGTTTCAGACCGTTTAGAAGATTTTCTATTAAAAGTAGGGGTTACTACAGGAGGATCAGCCGAGGCATCATTTGGATTATTATCAGTTTGGTTAGCAACATGACTAGTAGGTGTATCATCTAAATCCGATTGCGTTTTATTTAAATCAACATTTTCCTCATCATTTTCATCGATAGTTGGATTACCATAGAAAGCATTCATATATTCATCATTTAATTGTGAACCTGGTGTAAGATCATGTATAAATTGACTATCGGTAAATTGAAAATAGGGTTATCACTATCAAGAATAACAGGTGGAGGAGGACGGGTAACAGGTCTGGGTCGGGGAGCCGGGACCGGGGGAGTAGTAGTAGCTTGCCTACTAGATTCACCAATTTTAGATTTTTCCTTACTACCAAACATTTTTTTCAAAGAAAAGTCCATATTAATTATAAGAAAAACAAATTAAACAAACAAAACTATAATATTAAAACTTAAGAGTTGGAACGAGTTTACCAAATTGACGAACAACTTCTTGAAAATTGTATAATGTTGAAGACTTGAATACTTCAATTCACCAACTTCACAATTTTTCACAAATTGTAATAATAAAGTAAGCAATTATAGAAGAAAATTAGAGAGAGATTGATGATTTTGTGAATAAAAATAAAAGGATGAGGGGGTATTTATAGTTGAGAATAAGGAAAAATTATAATTATAAAAAGTTTGGGGTTAAAACAAAGTTTTGGGGCCAAATGACTATTTTTAAAAATACCAAACGGCTAAATTAAAGGGCCAATGACTAGATTTTAAAATTCTGACAGTTGGCCATTTTTTAAATAAATTTTTCTTTTTTAAAAAGGAGCCGTTGGGCCTGTATGACCCGTTTGACCCAGTTGAACCGGCCCAGGCCCGCCTGCCTGTTCCGGGCTAAACGGTCCCGGGCTCACGGTTCCAAACTAAAGGCCTACTCCATATGAGCTCTAAGATCCGCCAAGACCGAACCCGTCACGGGCCGGTCCGTTTAGCCCACATGAGCCGCGGGCCCGGTTCAGGCCGGCCCACCTGCCAGCCTTATCTCCCGGTCGCAGTTCGGATCAAGGTAATTCATTGTATTTTATAATCTATTATTTCTGCAATTAATTTTTTTTATAATTAATTAAATCAGAGTTTTGCAATTTGTATGCTTCTTTCTTGAATTTTCAGAATGTCGAAGCAAATTTTCAGTCTTTAAACCCTAATCAAACGTAAGTTTCTGAATTTCTGAATTATTATGTGAATCACTGAATCGCCATGAATGTGGAAGTCATGATATTCCTAGTTTGGGGGTGCGATGTTGAGCTAATATGTGACTAAACTGCAGAACTAGGTGGAAAGATCCAATTCAAACGTGTTTCAGGGTAGTTAAATGTGCAGTTTATGTTTTCACACACACACACACACCCCGAGACTTTGATAATGTGGTGATTCAATTGTTTCAGGCCAGAAATGCGATGTTTGAATGCGGATGATTGATCAAACACCTTTATAAACTTATTAACCAGCTGAAACCATGGCCATTAGGATTATCAGATCCTTTTTCGCGTCATTTTCCAATCCAGCTTCTCTAATTCCAAATCCAAGTATCCGCTATTTTTGCACTAACCAAGGAGTTGCAAAATGAATATCCCAAGTTCAATATCCTCCACAGTTCCAAGAAAATTCCCCTCAAAGAAATCTCATTGCGGTGTCAAGTCTTCTTAAAAGATATGGTTTTCCAGGTCTAGAACTTCCGAATTTTCTCGAGAAGAATCGTCGTTTACTAAATTTAGAACCCACCAAAATTGAAAAGTCTCTTAAGATTCTCTTATCCTTGAAACCATCTCAAGAATTCCTTGTGTCCATGATAAATGGGGGAGGCATCCGAGGATCCAATTTATCCTAGGGTTCTAGAATATGATGCTATAAGGAAATGGGAAGGAGGCATCCGAGGATTAGAATAGGGATCCAATTTATCCTCCTTGGTTGTGCGAAATATTCTGGAGGTCTTGGTGAAGTTTTAATTAGATTATGATTGTGTTTTGGGGTCTCTGAAATGATGCCTCAAAGATTTAGGGGTTAGTGCTATCACTGCAAATAATGTTTTGGAGACACATCCCATGGTTACTATGATGTATGCAGACAAGAATCATGACTGTTTTGAATTTGTTGTTGATGCCTTTAGGATTCACAATTTTGGATTTGATTGCATTCTCTACGTCTATCCAGGTTTGGCCTTTGGGATTCAAAATAAGTTTAAGTGATTGCTTGATGAATTTAAAGCTCAAGGCTTTAACGTGTAGGTGGTCAAGAAACATGTCCTGAGAGATCCTAGAATTCTTGCATTGGAAGTTGGGGAGTTATCGCGGTGTTTGGAGATGCTTAAGAGTTATCGCGGTGTTTGGAGGGGACTCTTAAGGCTGGGTACGAGGTGAAACTAAGGGTTGATTGCTTACGCGATCATGGTTTAACCTTAAGGGGTGCTTATTCCATGTTATCGAGAGAGCCGAGAGTGATACTTTATCATGGAGAGGATGTTGAGAAGAAGATTCAGTTTTTAATACACGTGATGAAAGATGATATTCAGTGTCTTATTGAAGTTCGATGAGTTTCGAGAAACATATTCTTCCATGATTCGAAGTAATTGACCATTTAAGAAGAATAGGGGGACTTGGTGATGAGGTGGGGTTGAGGGAGTTGATTAAACCTAGCAGAATGAAGTTTTATAATCAATATTGCCAGCCTTATCTAGAGTGTGAAGCAATGTATGGAAGATTTGCAAGAAATGCTGAAGTAAGAAGTCGACATCCAGTGGCTTTTCAAACTACAAAGTAATCCAAAGTCCAAAGAAGATATTATGAACATTAAGTCGTATATGTATTCACTGGCTTGAGTTCTGGACCTTCCTCTAAATTCTACCCGAAAACACATCTATGTAGCATTCTCTTGGAAGATCCTTTTCTAAGGTATGTTTATCATCCTTATTCATATGCTTTTCCTTAATGCCGTTGTGGCGTGATGTTCTGTTTGTACTCTCATTATTTGCATAGGCAAATTTGTTACTAAGAATTCCATGTTGCAGCAGCGTGCAATTTTTTTACAATCCCTTTAATAACAAAAGATAATTCTCTTTGTTTTGATGAAGTAAGTAACGTTGATAAGGCATCAAGAAGATGCAGATTAAGATAATTTTCTTTGTAATTTCTATGTATGCTGGGAGGTAAACCAGTGGCATTTTTTTTGGCTGGCTATGTGCCTCTTTTAGTTCCTGTATAATACTGCCACTAACATCATCAAATCAATCTGTGCTCAGGCCCGTTCACATCCTCTATGTTCAGAATTAGAACCGGATACAAAAACAATATTCCTTGGTTGGTTGCAAAGTTTTTAGTTATCCTTTTAGCACTGGTTTGTACATATCAAATATTTTTTAACTAATGTGGGGTAAGGTTGGTACATAGTGCAACTTTGTCCTCTATGTCTTTTTCTGTCCTTGTGTTTGTTTTTTCCCTGTTGCGCTCATTTATGGGTTTTGTTGTATCTTTTTGTAAGCTTCAGAGTCACAAATATGGTGTATTCTTGGTTACCTTTTATGGAGATAATTATTCATAATCATTAAATTTTTGTGTTTGTTATTCAAAAGTGACTTTTTTTTTTTTATTACGTAAAAATCATTAACTTTGTGTTCATTACACAAAAGTCTTTCTTTCTTTTGTTACACAAAAATAATTTTACTTTTGCTTTACTTATCACAAAAATCATATTTTTACTTGAAAAGTTTATTATGCCCTTGATATTATATAAACCTTCATATTTATGTAATACCTTCTATATTATATACTATATAATATATTTTTACCTATGTATTTTATTTATAAATAAAATAACTTAATATTATTTTATTTATTATTTTTATAATATATTCGTATATTTAATTTTTTCTAACTTTAATTTTCGAGATATATTAGTAGCGTTATAAAACAACTTTTTTTCAGCAATTCTTGTTTTTGAATTTAATTGACTGGTAATTTCCGATCAACTTTTGTCGGTATGCCCTTCCGACCTTCAAAATACCGACTACACGTTAATGGTCGCGTTTTGGACGGTTATTGGCCATTACCGACCAACTTTTGTCGATTTTTTTAGACGGGTTTTCCCGAATTTCTAGTAGTATAATTTTCCAAATAACCAATTGCCCAGGTAAATCCCTATCCCCAGCTAAATTCGCATATAGAGTTACCTAGGGATTTTCCTTCAGATTACCATATGATTTTTTCCTAATTTTATTTGTTTGTTTACCTGCGAATTTTCTTACGGAAATATACTTGCCGATTTATTTCTCTACTAATATATATTAAAATTACTGACAAATTTAATAACACTACTAATATATTTTAAAAATTAACGTTAAGAAAAAATTAAATATAGGTATAAAAATAATATTAAGTTATTTATTTATAAGTAAAATATATAGGTAAAAAATATTGTATAGTATATAATATAGAAAGTATTACATAAATATGAAGGTTTATATAATATCAAGGGCATAATAGACTTTTCAAGTAAAAATGTGACTTTTGTGATAACTAGATCAAAGTAAAATGATTTTTGTGTAACAAAAGAAAGAAAAGTGACTTTTGTGTAATGAACACAAAGTTGAATGATTTTTACGTAACAAAAAAAAGAAAAGTGATTTTTAGGTAACAAATACAAAAGTTC
Organism: Nicotiana paniculata; assembly: GCA_005239505.1. Taxonomy (NCBI): domain Eukaryota; kingdom Viridiplantae; phylum Streptophyta; class Magnoliopsida; order Solanales; family Solanaceae; genus Nicotiana; species Nicotiana paniculata. Next base: position 28,845 of record ML337975.1, on the reverse strand, counting down.
AATGAACATGGATAAAATTAACTCCCCTTTTATGTTACATTAAGTTATTAGGAAAAAAATTCGGTTTTTTTGGATGAACTTTGAGGAAAAACTAGTACTTCCTCCGGTCAACAATAAGTATTTTTTTGGTTATTTTCATACAGATTAAGAAATCTATGTTTTAACGTTAATTAAGAATAAAATTGACCATATTAACCTTTACTATTTCTTCACATAAATACTTCTAACACATATTCCAACAATATTTACTTTAAGGGTAATGTAGGAAAAAAATAATTAATTTACTCTTGAAATTTAGAAAAATTTCTTATTTTGTACCACATAAAAAAATATCAAAAAATCACTTATTATGAAACGGATGAAGTATTTTTTCTTGCTAGGGACTTGGTCTTTGTGCCAGTTTTATGTTTTCTTCCTTTTGGTTAGGTGATTACTTTTGCATATAGCTTAGTTGATTCAAAGGAAATTTGTGTTTTTCAGTGGAATTAGTAATGGATAGGAGGGAAAGTTGGAGTCTTTAAAAAGGTCAAACTAGTTGGAGGATTATTTGACCAAAAGCATGAAAAAAAGTGTTCTTTTTTATTTCCCAGAAATGCATGTGGATTTTGGGTCATGTCAATGTTGAGGATTTCTAATCTTGTGAAAACACCAGAAAAAAGCTTTCTTTTTTGCTCAGTTTTCTAGATAACCAAACAAGGCAGTACTAATAATCCTCATGTAATTTTATGTTCCCCAGAATGTAATTATAGAGCATTGCTGTCAAAACATGGAAACTAGTGCAACACCTATAGCCAGTTTGGCCAAGTTCCCCAAACCCAAAAACACTTCTTTTTATATTTACAAAGATATTTTCTTTTTCAAAGTTAAGTGTTTGGCAAAAATTTTAGTAGAAAAAAATTAATTTCGAGCAGAAACAGAAACAGTTTTGGAGAAGCAGGGAAAAATAACTTCTTCATAAAAGCACTTTTTTGAAATATATTTTTTAAAAACTTGACCAAACACTAATTGCTTCTCAGAATTATTTTTCAAATTAATTGACCAAATATAAATTGTTTCTCACTAAAAGTACTGAAAAAAATAATTTTGAGAAATAACACTTCCTAAAATAAGTTAATTTTAGAAACTTGGCCAAACAAGATATTACACTAAAATTGATCTGTTACCATAAAACACTGCAGGTTGGAAAAAGATAACATAGCATTGATTGGTGGAATAGATATTATATACATGGATAGTGTAAAGAACTTTTAAACTTTTGAATAACTTAAAAATAATCGTAGTAACCAAATGGTAGCTGTGGATTTGTAACTTGAAAAGTAGGATAAATACTAAGGTACAAGTTAAGTTATACTAATTATAGTGTCAGTTTGTATAAATTAAATCTTGAACAAATAGTTTGAGGATGAAAATGAAGATTTTGGTGTTTAGTTATTTCTGATGCATATTTGTTTTTGAATACTATAGTAGGTAGGTGAAGCGAGAGAATTGTCTGAAATATTTCAGTGGAAAGGTGAGGTCCCAAAAGGGCAAGCCCGGAACCGAAATATTATTTTTTTGACTCAAAATACTTAAATGAGTGAAAAAAACTTAGTTACCAAAATATATAAAATGTAGTAATGAACCACGTTTTACCTTAACATCCGTTTGGGACGTTAAGGTAAAACGTGGTTTATTACTGCGCTTTACATAAAACGCCTTTTGCTACCGCGCTTTACGTATTAAGCCCACCAATAACTTTTCTGCGCTTAATAGACATAACAATAATTCGAATATGTATAACGCCCTTTTAAACTGCGTTTCCCCGGATTGGACATTGCCTTATTTAAAAACGTTAAAGGTTTTGCAAAAAATCATCCAAAAATACTCCAACTTTGTGATAAAGTTTTCTTCTTGTTAAATTCTCAAGCTTTTTTTATAATGCCTGAAGAGCGAAAAGTAAGGGTTTTATTATATTGGGGGGAAGAGGTGAGGTTGTGGTGACGAATAACTCAGTGAGCTATAGTTTATCTCCACAGAGTCATGTTAAGTTGCCACTTACAATGGAGTACGATAGATTGATATCGTTGTTATGCAATAAAATGAGGTTAAGCAAACGTTCGGTGAATCTTAAAATAATCGGAAGATATCCGTATTCTGTAACTCCACAAGGGGTTGCTTGTTATGCTGAGTTTGACATCGAGGATGATGAAACTTTGAGGGATTTTTTGAGGACTCCAGTTGAATACCGTGAATTTGTTGTGATAAAAATGTTGGAAATGTACGTCAAGGTTGAAGACGTTCGCAATAATGAGGTTGCGCATAGTAGGGATAACCTTCAGCCGTCGGGTGGTTATTCTGGAGCAGTTTTAGCCCAACAGGTTCCGGCTGAAAGAGTTTGGCCGGATCTAAACTTATTTCCACGGGCGAACGAGGAGCGAGGAAATAATTTCTCTCCTACTTTACATAATCCATAAGACGACTGATAAACTTAAATTTTCCTGTGTGTTACGATGTTTATTTTTGTCGTATTGAATTTGTATTAACACTCATATATTCTACAGGGGGTACTATCAAGATATGAATCTTACAAATTATGAACCCATGCCTAGTTGGAATATGTATAGTTTAGGTGTGTTGGATTGCGGTGGTCCATCCGGGAGTCATCACCAACAAGATAATGTCCATAATGGAATGTAAACACATTACGACTTGTAAGTGAAGTGATATAGCTATATGTAAAGCATTTATCAATTTCAATAGCTTATTATTTTGTTGTTTGTGCAGTGAAAACGAGCAACTTGATCGTCCGGTCCTCACTCAGTTACCCATAGACGACATATTTACTCGAGATTTGGGAGATGCGCAGAGTCAGGAAGATAATAGTGATTATGACAACAATGCCGATGACTCTGGAGATGACACACCCTTCCCTGACGAGGGTGATGATGAGGAGGAAGAGAATGCCGAACTTGAGCTGATGAGGGAGCATGCTCCACCTCCCGTTAGACCAAGAGTTTACGAGTCCCACGTGCCATTTCATTCAAGGCATATTCCCTACCTTGATAATTTGCCAGGTATGCTGGATGTGGATGCCCTCACAAGGGATCTTGACGAAATTCGGACAGGAATGTGGGATGAGTCTAGACCAACAGTGCTGGCAAAGGGCATGTTTTTTTCCGATAAAGCTTGCCTAACCAGGGCTGCAAAAATGTACAACGTAAGAGAGTGCCGTGAGATGATGGTATGTGAGTCAAGTTCGGATGTATACAAGGTTTTTTGACGTATATGATTTGCGGGTTGTCATTGGATGTTGCGTGCGAGCAAGAAGAAAACAGGTTTGTGAAAAATGGGTAAATATATTGCCATCCACACTTGTGAAATGGACACATTCAATGGGAGTCACTACAACTTGGATGTTGACTTGATTTCTCTTGTCCTTATTCCTCACCTTGAAGCATCCATAAGGTACAAAATCAAAGAGTGCATTACATCAGTCCACCAAGAATATGACCATACCATTACCAAAAGAAATGCATATCTCGGGCACAAACGTGCGTTTGAAATTATTTATAGTGACTGTGATAAGTCATTTGCAGCTCTACCCAGGTACATGACCGCATTGAAACACTTTAACCCCGAGAACTGTTGTTGAATGGAAGCTTGAGTGGGGTCCGAGAATACCAGAATATATATCAAATACGTGTTCTGGGCATTTAAACCAGCAATTGATGGTATTGTGCATTGACGTCCAATAATTTCCATAGACGGTACTCATGTCTATGGAAAGTATGATATTAAGTCGTTGATCGCCGTTGTAGTAGATGCCAATAGACAAATATTTCCACTAGCCTTTTCCATATGTGCCAATGAAAGCCAAGATACATTGACGCTATTTTTGAACCACTTGAAGCAGCACGTTGTCAAACAACGTTCATGTATTTATCTAATATCTGATCGGCATGGTGGAATATTAAGTTCTGTAGAGCATTTTCTTGAATGGCAGGAACCCTATGCATACCACCGTTACTGTGTGAGGCACCTGAAGGCTAATTTTCAGAAGATATATCCCAACACGGACTTGCATGATTTGATGTGGATGGCTGCAACTGATCACCAGCAGTGCAAATTCAGGAGGCCCATGGAATCGATCCGGCAGTTAGACGAAAGTGCCTATCATTAGTTGATGCGACATGAGCTTTACAAGTGGACATTGCATGCGGATGGTGGCAGACGATGGGGAACCCTGACTACAAATGTGTCGGAGTCTTTCAACGGATTATTGAAGTCTGCACGTGGATTGCCTGTCATTGGCATGGTCCGGATGACATTCTAACAAATGGCGAAGAGGTTTGTTGAAAGGCATAGAGGTGCATCGGAATTGATGGACATGAGTGTTGAATTTATTCCAATACCAATGACAAGATTTGAGAAATATAGAAGGCGAGCACATTGACATTCATTTTTATAGTATGATCCCGATCGGGGTGTTTCTGAAGTTCGTACTGCTATACATCAACACCAGGGGAATAATGTACACACCATAAATGAAGCCAGCAGGTTGTGTTCTTGTGGAAAATGGTCCATCTACCACATGCCGTGCGCACATGACATCAAGTGCTTTCAACATACAGGTTTAGGGCCAACCAACTATGTTGATAGGCAATACAGTGTTGCTGCATATTTAAACACATATAGTGGGTAGTTGCAGCCAGTGGGTGCTGAGAATTATTGGCCGCCAAAATCATTTGAAATGGTATGTAACAAGGACTATTTGCGTAAGCTACAAGTGCAAAAAAGAACGCGTATACGGAATCAAATGGATGTTGGTGATACCGATTATGCGCGTAAATGTGGCATATGCTCGCAAACAGGACACAACCGTCGTAAATGTCCTTCAGCTGGTTTGGGTGGCGGTGGTAATCGAGCTCCTGGTGAAAGTTCATCTAATGTACCCAACTATCAAGTATACACATAGTGTTTTGTTTTCGCAATGTCATTGTAATAAGTGTATGTACTTGTTTATGTTGCAATATGTATCAAATAAAATTATGTTTTCATTATTGTTAAGTCTTATTGATATTTAACATTCTTCAGTTGAGTAAATTAATGAATTTATCCCTCCCATTCATGTAATAAAAAATAACGAAATACTACGTTATGTGTGTTGTCTTGTCGATCTGAAAAGCTGCCCGCCTGCGAAAAAGCTGTTTAGTATCAGAATGAATCTGTAACACGCGAAGCATAACACGGTTCAATACTATGTTTTGTGTGAATATATATAGCGCGGTTAAATACTACGTTATGTGTGTTTCAATACTTATAAATAACGAGCGAATTCTAGTTATTTTTTGTGCTTAACCATAACAAATAGCAAAACTTTTCCATAAAAGCAGGTTTTCTTTTTCGCTTTAATAAATGTCTGAACGCATGTATGTACCAAGGTGTCAGTGCGGCAAAAAATGTATGATGACGAAATGTTGGGATGATGGTGAAGTTGGACGCCGTTAATGGATGTTTGTGAACAAGTTTTATAGGGTTCCCGATGAACCTTTTTGCAATTTTGAGGTATGAATTGATGAACCCTGTAAGCAGGAATGCTACAAACGATCTTTGCAGTATCTTCATGATTTGTGTAAAAAACAGTAGAAATATGAAAAAGAATATAAACGAAAAATTGCGGAGTAGAAGGAGAAACTAAAAGAGGCAGAATAAGAAAAAAATAAGTTGGAAGAGAAATTTAAGTGGTTGGAGCAGAGACTAATGGGCAGCAGTGACTAAACAATGACATGTATGTGTTGAGTGTACTACTTTATCTTTATGTTTCCCGTGTCGTGTATTTTTATTAGTTCTACTGAATTTAAATTATGTTAAGTTGTTATGTTTGTGTTTGTGTTGTAGTATTAAAATAATGAAGGAAAGGGAAATAAAAACATAATGCACATATTATGTAAACATAAGAAATTGTTATTATTATTTACATAAAATACAAAAAAAAAAAATCAATGTGTCCCACAACCTGTGTGCTTCAATACAGCCGCTGGCCTGAGGCGCATCCCGTCCCGCCCGGATACATTATCAGGATCATCCTCGTTATGTCGCCTATTTATCGCAGGATGTGCAGCAACATGATCGTCTGTAGTGCTGGCAGAATCGGTGGAAGGGGTCGTCGGTCCATCAACAACCTACAGAAGAATAAGTCAACTCATTATATGAAAATATATATTATTAATGTACATGTTAAGTCAATTTATTTTTAAATAGTCTTACCATGGTCTCGTCGGGCTCATGAATATAAGAATCCATCGCATCCTGCTCATCATAGCACAAAGTGGCCTCCGTGACGGGCTGGGATGAAACCTTAATAAGAAAATTATAAAGTTATTATGGCGAATTAATGAGATAAAAATAAATTTAAATTTAATAGTAATACAAACATATCTGCGCCTATGATAGATCCTCAGCACCTGTCGACGATGAACCATAACTCAGCCGGCGCCCACCATCCACATCTCGGGTCGGATTATCCTCAGCAACAGTCGATGGTCCTGAAAAGTACTTCTCCCAATCATCTCTGGTGCTAGGGATGCCCGTTATCAACAATGGATCTGACGGAGTCACCTACGATGCTGCTGGAGTGAACGGCTGCTGAAGGCTGAAAGACAGCATGCTTCTGTCATGCTCGTCTGGCTAATGTAGGTCATCGAGCAGATCAGCTGCAGTGTCCTCAACAGGAGCCTCAACGCCCCCTTCCAGGGACCACCTCCTCGCCGGCCCCCACAACCCCGTGGGACAGCCCTGCCTCGTGGGACGCCCCTGCCTCGTGGGATAGCCCTACCTCATGCTCCCCTACCTCATTGGACAGGACTACCTTGATGGTAGTGCTGTGGCGCCACATAAGTAGGGACGTGCACTAAGAGCTCGTCCTCTCGGGCTCGCTGCAGTGTCCGGGCAACCAGCCTAGTAACCTGCCGGCCATACTCCTGCAAAGTGGTCGGTCCCTCGTCGGCATGCTGCTGCATCTGCAGTCCCAACTGGTGGGATAGATGTAGGCCTATAGCCTGCACAACGTGTAAAATATAAATTACAGAACTCTAAGCTAAAGTTATATAAGTAAGGATATAAAATAACATACCAGTGCCTCGTGCTGCCTGACGTATGGAACGTACCGACCGCCAGCGCGATGAATGGGATTCCCAACAAAAATTCGGGTAGTGCCACGGTACCAAACCATATAATCATGAAAAGTATTCGGCCGACTCGGTGAGGGGGGGATTATGTCAGCTCTATGGTCCAAAGTATCGACATGCGCCTCCAGCCATGCCACAAATGCGTCATCCACCCCTGGACCGATCATCCCGCTGGTAATGTGTGGGATGCCATGTGGGTGGTCTCGGTACAAGCTGCTGACGGCCAAACTGATGAAGTACCCGCTCCGTGGCATGATGCTCCACAATATCGAGGCACATCAACGGGAATGAAGAGCTCCAAATAAGTCGGCCGTCCGAGCAAACATCAGGCAGGCCACCAATCAAGTCGTCGTTGTATGGTGTCCATATGAACTGTTAAGTAACAACAGAAAACGTGAGTATACGCAACACATGTGAAGCTATGCTAAGTAAACTTTGGTATACATTTACCTGTGCACCCTCCAGCATATCCAATAAATCCCTGCAAATAGGGAGATTATGCCGAGCCTCATACTCACGCGTATATCCCCGCCGGAATCCACCTCCTAGTTATAGGGAGAAACAGAGGTAGTACATCCGGAGCTAATGGTGGTAGAGGTGGCTGCAACTGCAGTAACTACTCCCAGGCCCAAACCTAACATAAAAAGTTGACGCAAATTTAACATATATTTTGACTATGTATATTATAATGAATAAAGTATAGGCAATATGTTGTCACCTGTAGTAGCGGAAAAAATCCACCAACGTCACTCTGGGTGACCATGCTCGCGCGACATATCTGCCTATACAAGTAGGCGAGAACAGCAGCACCTCAGCTGTACTGGGGTAAATCCTCTAGCCACTCAAGATGATGGAGAAATCTCAAGCTGACCAGGTTCCCCGAAGTGTTGGGGAATAAGACCCCTCAAAACATAAGGAGTAGCAGCATCCTCGTATACCGGCGAATATGTAGATCATCTGTCTCGCCAGTGATGTCCGGGTGTAACATCTCCAAATACTCTCGAACAGGTGTCAACTGCAGATGACTGGCCCTACCTCGTGCATTCTTATCTTGTGTTCGGAAACCAGTGAGCTGCTGCAGCATGTCCAGGTACTGCGGACCTGTCATCTCTTTCATGGTCGGTGGTAGAGCAATGGGGTGTCCATGTGATGACCCAAGGGTTCATTTTATAAATTTAGACTCCGTTCCAAGCTTAATAGCCATAAAAAGACAAATTTTAAATACCTCGATTTGCATGCGCAGTCCGGGCGTGAAACCGGAAAGCTTTTATGTGAAAATATGAGAAATAGTAATTTCTAGAATTTAAATTTGATTATAGTTGACTTTGGTCAACATTTTTAGTAAATGGACCCGGATCTGTGATTCGACGATCCCGGGAGGTCCGCAGTAAAATATAGGACGCGGGCGTATACTTGGAAATAAATTCCGAGGTCACTAGCCTTATAAATCAATTTTTGAAAGAAATTGTTTTGCTGAAATATTTATGAATTAAATAAAGGAAATATTGTTTGAAATCATTGATATCGGGCCCGTAATTTTGGTTCTGGATCCCGGTATAGATTTATTATGATATTAGAAGGTTAACTGTGAAATCTGGTGAAAAACGGAGTTCGTTTGACGTGATTCGGACATCCGGTTGAGAAATTATGAACTTTAAGAGTTCTTATTGAAAATGATGAGTTTTGAGATTTAATTCATAGTTTTACATGTTATTTTCATGATTTGATTGCACGAGCAAGTCCGTATGATGTTTCTAGACTTGCGTGCATGTTTTGTTTTGGCTCGGGTGAGTTTCGGATAGGCCACAGGGTGTTTTACACTTAAAGAGAATTGCTGGTTTTTCATTTTCTAGAGTCCAGGTCTTTTTTCTATGCGATCGCATAGGAAGGTCCGCGATCGCATAGTGTAAAGTCTGAGGTCCCAAATTTTTACTGTGCGAACGCAACACCAATGATGCGATCACGACTCTTCATCTTGGCTAAGTTGTGCGAACGCACCCCCAGCTATGCGATCGCAATGTATTAGTCAGGCCTGGGGGAGGGGGAGGCCAGTGCTCTATGCGATCGCACCCCTCCCCAGACGATCACGATTCACCATCCCCCTTACCCTAAGGTATTCAGCCCATCTAATATAAATACCCTTTTAAAAACGGGAAGACTTTCTTCTTCACCATATTTTCGAGGTTTACAGCCCTAATAGCGATTTTCTTCACCAATTATCATCCCCAAGTCATAAGTAATCAATTCTAAACTTTGTTCTTTCAATTTCTTACTGTTTTGCATAACTTTAAAAGCAAAAACTAAGAATTTTAATGGTAAAAATTGAGGGTTTGGGTAGAATTAGGGAATTTTATAAAAATGGAATTTTTACGTCGAATTAAGGTCGGATTTGAAAACTAATAGTATATTTGGGTTCGTTGGTGAATGGGTAAACGTAATTTGGTCCGAACCCCAAGTTTTGATTAAGCGAGCCTAGGGTCGGGATTTCACTTTTTTGAGAAAACTTAGGAAAAGTCATGTTTTTAACTAAAGTTAGTTCCTTTAGCATATATTGATGATATTGAGTTAATTATGATTAGATTCGAGCAAGTTAGATGTGAATTCAAAAGGAAAAGCAGTAATTGAGCAGTGAGCGGCCTGCGAAATTGAGGTAAGTGTTTGGTCTAACTTTGACTTGAGGGAATAGGAAGGCCCACTTGTTTGGTATGTGAAATGCATGTGTATGGTGTATAGGTGAAGTGACGAGTATCTATGCACCATCAAATTGCCTGTTAAACATGATCCCTTTCCCGTTCCCAACTTAATTGATTCTTGTCTTAATTAGTCTATGTTCATTATTGTTTCTATGACTACTTGGCCTTGTTATTTTGTTTTTAAATATTGTTGTGGTTATTTTGGAAAGATTATTGGTTGTTTTAGCTGGTTCCCTTGTGGTACAAAATGGTTGAGCGGTTTGGCATTATTTTTACGATATATATATATATATATATATATATACATACATGTTCCTGTTTGTTTCATGGTTGAAAGGATATTGATGAAGTTATGAGAAAAATACAGTTTCTTATTTATAATTGTTGAGACAAAAGTATTATGAAAGGCTTGGTCTCAATTGCGAAATTTATGAATAAATTGATATGAGATGTCTAGTGGGAGCGGGTTGCACACCGCAACAAGGAGTGATAATGGTGGACCGGTGGGATCGGGTTGCATGCCGCAACAGGAGTAATAAGGGTGATATATTTGGGGAGGAGCAATAAGGGTGGACAAGTGGGAGCGAGTTGCACGCCACAACAAGGAGCAATAAGGGAAGACATATATATTTTTACTGAATTTTAAAAAAAATAAACATTTGAAAGGCTTAAATGTTTATTTTACTATTCTTGATATTTTCGGCACTATTTTTATTAAAGTTTATAGTTTGGAAACTTGGAAATTATTGAGAATTGGTTATAGATGAGGCGTGGGAAAAAGAGGCTGAATTATTTTATTGTTGTTGGAGTACTTAATTATTTGTTTAGCTTTACTTCTTGCTTTATATATATTATTCTCACATGTTATATTGCTAAAGCCCTGCCGTAGCCTTGTCACTACTTCGTCGAGGTTAGGCTCGGCACTTACTCTGTACATGGGGTCGGTTGTACTGATATTATACTCTGCACTCTTTTGTGCAGATGCAGGTACCGACCAACTCTAGAGATATTTAGAGCGGGTATTCATTTATTCGGAAACACGAGGTGTATCTGCCGGCGTTTGCAGATACCGAGAGTCTTCTCCTATTTTCATTAACGCCGTTTTATTATAGTCAAAACAATTAATTATTTTTTTCAGCCAAGTATTTGTAGTATTCTTTAGTAGTTCGTGAATCGTGACACTAGACTCGATTAGTTATTTTTTTATTTATCTATATAATTATTTCGTGGCTCAGTTTAGTTAATTGCTTATTATCTTATATTGTGAATTAATTATTTAAAGCCATTAGGTTAAGTATTAATTTGAAAATTATTTATCCTATTTAAATGGTTAGTTAAATGAAATAGTTAAGCGAACTCTAACATTGGCTTGCCTAGCAAGTGTGGTGTTAGGCGCCATCATGATTCCTAAGGTTGGGAATTTGGGTCATGAAAAGTTGGTATCAGAGCACTAGGTTGCTTAGGTCTCACAATTTACGAAAAGGCTTAGTAGAGTCTGAAGGATCGGTACACAGACGTCTGTACTTATCTTTCGGAGGCTATTGAGTTAAGAAACAACTCTATTTTTATTTCAACTCTATCGTGCGATTCTTGTATCCCAAATACTGATTAGATTCTTCTATTCTCTCGCAGATGGTGGGGACACGTGCTTCATCTTCCGCTGACCAGCATTCCGGTCCTCCAGTAGCAGCAGCTCCTACTAAGGGCAGAGGCCGAGGCAGGACTCAGCCCATTGCTCAGGCAGCAGCCTCAGCTGCGGAACCCCAGATTGAGATTGATGAGGGGGTTCCGGCTCAGGCTGTTCCAGCAGGACCAACTCAGGTTCCCGAGGGATTGATTGCTACCCCGGTTCTTTAGGATGCTTTTGTCCATTTAGTGGGCTTGATGGAGAGTGTGGCCTAGACGGGCACATTCCCTGTTGCAGTAGCCGTATCTCAGGCTGGAGGAGGGGTTCAGACTCCTTTTACCCACACTCCAGTCCATACTACTCCTCAAGTTCAGACCCTAATAGCCAATCACGTTGGGGTAATTCAGTGAGTTGCAGCAGTGCCACCCGTTAATGGGGCATCCATGTGTACCGATGCTTTATGGAGGTCTGAAAGGTTCATTAAGTTATTTCCTGTTCACTTCAGTTGTGCTACTTTAGAGGACCTTCGGGAATAATTTGATAGTTGTGATGAGGTGTTGTGAAATATGGGTAATTTGGAGACCAATGGGGTCAATTTTCCTTCTTTCAGATGGCTGGTTCCGCCAAGAAATGGTGGAGGGACTTTCTGTTGACTAGACTAGTTGGATCACTTGCTCTGACTTGGGATTAGTTCTCTCATCTCTTTTTGGAGAAGTTCTTTCCTGTTACTACTCGAGAGGACAAGCATCGTCAGTTTGAGTGACTTCAGCAGGGAAGCATGACACTGACCCAGTATGAGACTCGCTTCATGGATTTGGCTAGACATTCCATTCTTTTACTACCCACAGAGAGGGAGAGGGTCAGACGATTTATTGATGGCCTTGCTCAGCCCATTAGGTTGCAGATGGCCAAGGAGACAGGGACCGAGATTTCTCTTCAGGATACATCTAATATAGCTAGGAGGGTTGAGTCAGTTCTTGGAATGAGAGGCCAGGGGTCAGACAAGAGACCTTGCCATTCTGGTATATTCAGCGGTGCCTTGTCTGGGGGCGGAGATACTCAGAGTAGAAGCCACTTCCAGGCCATTTAATTCAACACTTCAGACGTCCCATGGTGCTTCAGGAGGTCGTGTCTCTTACTTGACTTATCCTGATCAGTCAGCCCCGATCAAAGCACCTCATCTTCAGAGTTATTATCGTGGTCAGCCAGTTCGTCAGGGTCAGCCTCAATATCAGGATGGTTGTTATGAGTGTGGTGAGTATGGGCACATTCGGAGATCATGTCCGAAATTATTGGGTAATCAGCCTCAATACAAGAATTCCCGTGCCATAGTCCCGGCACCAGCTGCAGAACCACCTGCCCAGCCAGCCAGGGGTAGGGGTCATGTAGTCAGAGGTAGAGGTGGAGGTCAGCATGCTAGAGGTGGAGGCCAGCCCGCTAGAGGTGGTGGCCAGCCCATTAGAGGTGGAGGACCACCTGTCAGGGGTTCTCCTGGTGACATAGTTCAGGGTGGTGGGGCCCAGCCCCGGCTATATGCATTTCTAGCCAGGCCCGAGGTAGAGTCCTCCGACACTGTTATTACATGTATCATCTCAATTTGTGATAGATCTGCTTCAGTTTTGTTTGATCCGGGGTCTACTTACTCGTATGTTTCATCCTATTTTACCTCGTATTTAAATGTGCCCCGTAATCCCTTGAGTGTTCCTGTTTATGTGTCTACACCGGCCGGGGGTGCTATCGCGGTAGATCGAGTATACAGTTCGTGCGTGGTAGTCATAGAAAGTCTTGAAACTAGTGTGGATCTTTTACTTCTAGACATGGTTTATTTTGATGTTATATTGGGCATGGATTGGTTGTCGCCCTATTATTCCATCTTAGACTATCACGCCAAGACAATTACTTTAGCATTGCCGGGGTAGCCTCGATTAGAATGGAAAAGGACCCCTGGTCATTCTCCCACCCGGGTAATTTTATATGCTAAGGCTCGTCGCATGGTGGAGAAAGGGTGTTTGACTTATTTGGCTCATATTCGTGATTTCGATGCCGAGGTTTCTTCTATAGAGTCAATTCCTATCGTGCGTGAGTTTCCTAAGGTATTCCCTACAGACCTGCCGGGTATGCCACCCGACAGGGATATTGATTTCTGTATTGATGTGGCTCCGGGCACTCAGTCCATTTCAATTCCTCCATATCGGATGGCCCCACCAGAATTGAAAGAACTAAAAGAACAGTTGCAAGACTTGCTAGATAAGGGTTTCATAAGACCTAGTGTCTCACCTTGGGGTGCACCGATTTTTTTTATAAAGAAGAAAGATGGGTCGATGAGAATATGTATAGATTACCGGCAACTGAATAAAGTTACTATCAATAATAAATATTCGTTGCCGAGGATTGATGACCTATTTGATTAGCTTCAGGGTGCTAGAGTATTTTCGAAAACTGATTTGAGGTTAGGCTATCATCAGCTGAAGATTAGGGCGTCCGATATTCCTAAGACAGCCTTTCGAACGAGAAGAGCATGGGCAACATCTCCGTATAGCACTCCAGACTTTGAGAGATAATCAGTTGTATGCCAATTTTCTAAATGTAAGTTCTGGTTAGATTCAGTAGCCTTTTTGGGTCATATTGTATCAGTTGAGGGTATTCAGGTTGATCCTAAGAAGATAGCGGCAGTCAGGGACTGTCCTAGACCCACTACATCCACGGAGATTAGGAGTTTCTTGTGTTTGGCGGGTTACTACCGTTGTTTTGTGAAGGGGTTTTCGTCCATGGCAACCCCAATGACTAAATTGACTCAGAAAGGTGCCCTATTTAAATGGTCAGATGAGTGTGAGGCGAGCTTTCAGAAGCTTAAGACAACCTTGACTTCAACACCGGTGTTGGTGTTACCATTAGATTCGGGTTCGTTCACGTTGTATTAAGATGCGTCCCGAGTTGGCCTTGGAGCAGTATTGATGCAGGATGGTAGGGTGATTGCGTATGCGTCTTGACAGCTGAAGGTCCATGAGAAGAATTATCCCATTCATGACTTAGAGTTGGCAGCCATTGTTCATGCATTAAAAATTTAGAGGCACTATCTTTATGGCATGCCGTGTGAGATTTTTACTAACCATCGTAGTCTCCAGTACTTATTCGAGCAGAAAGATCTAAATTTGAGGCAGCAAAGATGGTTAGAGTTACTAAAAGATTATGATGTCACCATATTGTATCACCCAGGGAAGGCCAATGTGGTGGCCGATGCATTGAGTAGAAAGGCGGTGTGTATGGGCAGCCTTGCGTATATTCCAGTTGGTGAGAGACCGTTAGTTTCATACATTTAGACGTTGGCTAATCAGTTGTGAGGTTGGATATTTTGCCCTGTAGTGTTCTAGCTTGTACGGTCGCTCGGTCTTCTCTAATTGACCGTATCCGGGAGTGGTAGGATGATGACCCACATTTGGCGGTCCTTAGGGACACAGTTCGGCACGGTGATACCAAGCAGGTTACAGTTGGAGATGATAGTTTTTTGAGGATGCAAGGTCGTTTGTGTGTGCCTAATGTTGATGGCCTTCGTGAGTTGATCCTTGAGGAGGCTCAATGTTCTAAGTATTCGATTCATCCAGGTGCAGCAAAAATGTACCAAGACTTGAGGCAGCATTATTGGTGGAGAATAATGAAGAAGGACATTGTAGCGTATGTGGCTCGTTGCTTAACTTGTCAGCAGGTAAAGTATGAGCATCAGAGACCTGGTGGTTTGTTTCAGCAAATAGAGATTCCTGAGTGGAAGTGGGAGTGTATTACTATGGACTTCGTTGTTGGGCTCCCACGGGCTCAGAGGAAATTTGACGCAGTTTGGGTTATTGTAGATAGGCTGACTAAATCAGCACATTTTATTCCTGTGGCAAGTACTTATACTTCAGAGCGGTTGGTTGAGTTATATATTCGGGAGATAGTTTGCCTTCATGGTGTACCCGTATCTATATCTGATCGGGGTACGCAATTTACTTCGCACTTTTGGAGGGCAATTCAGCGTGAGTTGGATACCCGAGTGGAGTTGAGTATAGCATTACACCTTAAGACTGACGGGCAGTCTGAGCGTACCATTCAGATATTGGAGTATATGCTCCGCGCTCGTGTTATTAAATTTGGAGGTTCGTGGGATCAGTTCTTTCCGTTAGCGGAGTTTTCTTATAGTAATAGTTATCAGTCGAGCATTCTGATGGCTCCTTATGAGGCGTTATATGGTAGACGGTGCATATCGCTAGTTGGATGGTTTGAGCCGGGAGAGGCTTGGTTGTTGGGTACAGACTTAGTTTATGAGGCCTTAGATAAGGTCAAGATTATTCAGGAGAGACTTCGTGCAGCTCAGTCTAGGCAAAAGAGTTATGTCGATCGTAAGGTCCGTGATGTGGCATTCATGACTGGAGAGCGAGTATTGCTTCGTGTGTCACCCATGAAGGGTGTTATGAGATTTGGGAAGAAGGGTAAGTTGAGCCCTAGATATATCGGGCCATTTGAGATTCTTGATAGAGTGAGGGAGGTAGCTTATAGACTTGTGTTGCCTCCAGGGTTATCCTTAGTACTTCTGGTATTCCATGTGTCTATGCTCCAAAAATATCATGGTGACCTATCCCACATGTTAGATTTCAGCTCAGTCCAATTGGACGAAGACTTGACTTATGAGGAGGAGCCGGTAGCTATTTTAGACCGGCACATTCGCCAATTGAGGTCTAAGAGTTATCCTTCAGTTTGAGTGTAATGGAGAGGCCAGCCCGTTGAAGCAGCTACTTGGGAGTCCGAGTCGGAAATGCAGAGTAGATATCCACACTTGTTTGCAAATTCAGGTAACTTTCTATGTCCGTTCGAGGATGAACGTGTGTTTTAGAGGTGGAGATTGTGATGACCCAAGGGGTCATTTTATAAATTTAGAATCCGTTCCATGCTTAATAGCTATAAAAAGACAAATTTTAAATACCTCAATTTGCGTGCGCAGTCCGGGCGTGAAACTGGAAAGCTTTTATGTGAAAATATGAGAAATAGTAATTTCCAGAATTTAAATTTGATTATAGTTGACTTGGTCAGTATTTTTAGTAAACGGACCTGGATCTGTGTTTCGACGATCCCTAAAGGTCCGCAGTAAAATATAGGACTCGGCCGTATGCCTGGAAATAAATTTCGAGGTCCCTAGCCTTATAAATCATTTTTTGAAAGAAATTGTTTTGCTGAAATATTTATGAATTAAATAAAGGAAATATTGTTTGAAATCATTGGTATCGGGCCCATATTTTTGGTTCCAGAGCCCGGTACAGATTTATTATGATATTAGAAGGTTAACTGTGAAATCTGGTGAAAAACGGAGTTCGTTTGACGTGATTCAGACATCCGGTTGAGAAATTATGAACTTTAAGAGTTCTTGTTGAAAATGATGAGTTTTGAGGTTTAATTCATAGTTTTACATGTTATTTTCATGATTGGATCGCACGAGCAAGTCCGTATGTTGTTTCTAGACTTGCATGCATGTTTTGTTTAGGCTTGGGTGAGTTTCGGATAGGCCACGAGGTGTTTTACACTTAGAGAGAATTGCTGGTATTTCATTTTCAGGTGTCCAGGTCTTTGTTCTATGCGATCGCATAGGAAGGTCCGCGATCGCATAGTGTAAAGTCTGAGGTCCCAAATTTGTACTGTGCGAACGCAACACCAGTGATGCGATCGCAACTCTTTATCTGGGCTAAGCTGTGCGAATGCATCCTCAACTGTGCGATCGCAATGTATTAGTCAGACCTAGGGGAGGGGGAGGACAGTGCTCTATGCGATCACACCCCTCCCCACACGATCACGGTTCACCATCCCCCTTACCCTGAGGTATTCAGCCCAGCTAATGTAAATACCCTTTTAAAAACGGGATGACCTTCTTCTTCACCATATTTTCGAGGTTTACAGTCCTAATAACAATTTTCTTCAACAATTATCATCCCCAAGTCATAAGTAATCAATTCTAAACTTTGTTCTTTCAATTCCTTACTATTTTGCATCACTTTTAAAGAAAAAAGTAAGAATTTTAATGGTAAAAATTGAGGGTTTGAGTAGAATTAGGGAATTTTATAAAAATTAAATTTTTACGTCGAATTAAGGTCGGATTTCAAAACTAATAGTATATTTGGGTTCATTGGTGATGGGTAAAGGTAATTTGGCCCGAACCCCGAGTTTTGATCAAGCGGGCCCAGGGTCAGGATTTCACTTTTTTGAGAAAACTTAGGAAAAGTCATGTTTTTAACTAAAGTTAGTTCCTTTAGCATAGACTGATGATATTGAGTTAATTATGATTAGATTCGAGCAAGTTAGATGTGAATTCAGAAGGAAAAGCAGTAATTCAGCAGTGAGTGGTCTGCGGAATTGACGTAAGTGTTTGGTCTAACTTTGACTTGAGGGAATAGGAATCCCCACTTGTTTGCTATGTGAAATCCATGTGTGTGGTGTATAGGTGAAGTGACGAGTATCAATCCACTACAAATTTCCTGTTAAACATGATCCATTTCCCGTTCCCAACTTAATTGATTCTTGTCTTAATTAGTCTATGTTCATTATTGTTTCTATAACTACTTGGCCTTGTTATTTTGTTGTTAAATATTGTTGTGGTTATTTTGGAAAGATTATTGGTTGTTTTAGTTGGTTCCCTTGTGGTACAAAACGGTTGAGCGGTTTGGCATTATTTTTACGATATATATATATGTTCCTGTTGGTTTCATGGATGAGAGGATATTGATGAAGTTATGAGAAAAATACAGTTTGTTATTTATAATTTTTGAAACAAAAGTATTATGAAAGGCTTGGTCTAAATTGTGAAATTTATGAATAAATTAATATGAGATGTCTAGTGGGAGCGGGTTGCACACCGCAACAAGGAGTGATAAGAGTGGATAGGTGGGTTCGGGTTGCACGCCGCAACGTGAGTAATAAGGGTGATATATTTAGGGAGGAGCAATACAGGTGGACCAGTGGGAGCGGGTTGCACGCCGCAACAAGGAGCAATAAGGGAAGACATTTATATTTTTACTGAATTTAAAAAAAAATAAGACTTGAAAGGCTTAAATGTTTATTTTACTATTCTTCATATTTTCGGCACTATTTTTATTTAAAGTTTATAGTTTGGAAACTTGGAAATTATTTAAGAATTGGTTATAGATGAGGCGTGGGAAAAAGAGGTTGAATTATTTTATTGTTGTTGCAGTACTCAGTTATTTGTTTAGATTTACTTCTTGATTTATATATATTATTGTCACATGTTATATTGCTAAAGCCCTGCCGTAGCCTCGTCACTACTTCGTCGAGGTTAGGCTCGACACTTACTCTGTACATGAGGTCGGTTGTACTGATACTACACTCTGCACTCTTTTGTGCAGATGCAGGTACCGGCCAGCTCTAGAGATATTTAGAGCGGCTATTCATTTATTTGGAGACACGAGGTGTATCTACCGGCCTTCGCAGATCCCGAGAGTCTTCTCCTATTTTCATAGACGTTATTTTATTATAGTCAAAACAGTTAATTATTTTTTTCAGCCAAGTATTTGTAGTATTCTTTAGTAGTTCGTGAATCGTAACACTAGACTCGGCTATTTGTTTTTTGGATTTATCTATATAATTATTTCGTGGCTCAGTTTAGTTAATTTTTTATTATCTTATATTGTGAATTAATTATTTAAAGCCATTAGGTTAAGTATTAATTTGATAATTATTTATCCTGTTTAAATGGTTAGTTAAAGGAAATAGTTAAGCGAACTCTAACATTGGCTTCCCTAGCAAGTGTGGTGTTAGGCGCCATCACGATTCCTAAGGTTGGGAATTTGGGTCATGAAAAGTTGGTATGAAAGCACTAGGTTGCTTAGGTCTCACAATTTATGAACAAGCTTAGTAGAGTCTAAGGATCGGTACAGTGATGTCTGTACTTATCTTTCGGAGGCTATTGCGTTAGGAAACAACTCCATTTTTGTTTCTATTCTATCGTGCGATTCTTGTATCCCAAATACTGATTAGATTCTTCTATTCTCTCGCAGATGGCGAGAATACGTGCTTCATCATCCGCTGACCAGCATTTCGGTCCTCCAGTAGCAGCAGCTCCTACTAGGGGCAGAGACCGAGGCAGGACTCAGCCCATTGCTCAGGCAGCAGCCCCAGCTGCGGAACCCCAGATTGAGATTGATAAGGGGGTTCCGGCTCAGGCTGTTCCAGCGGGACCAACTCAGGTTCCTGAGGGATTGATTGATACCCCGGTTCTTTAGGATGCTTTGGTCCATTTAGTGGGCTTGATGGAGAGTGTGGCCCAGACGGGCACATTCCCTGTTGCAGCAGCCAAATCTCAAGTTGGAGGAGGGGTCCAAACTCCTTTTACCCACACTCCAGTCCAGACTACTCCTTAGGTTCAGATCCCAATAGCCAATCCTGTTGGGTAATTCAGTTAGTTGCAGTAGTGCTGCCCGTTAATGGGGCATCCATGTCTACCGATGCTTTATGGAGGTTGGACAGGTTCATTAAGTTATTTCCTTTTCACTTCAGTGGTGATACTTTAGAGGACCCTCGGGAATAATTTGATAGTTTTCATGAGGTGTTGCGAAATATGGGTATTTTGGAGACCAATGGGGTCGATTTTGCTTCTTTTCAGATGACTAGTTTCGCCAAGAAATGGTGGAGGGACTTTCTGTTTACTAGACCAGTTGGATCACCTGCTCTGACTTGGGATCAGTTCTCTCATCTCTTTTTGGAGAAGTTCTTGCCTGTTACTACTCGAGAGGATAAGCGTCGTCAGTTTGAGCGACTTCAGTAGGGAAGCATGAAACTGACCCAGTATGAGACTCGCTTCGTGAATTTTGCTAGACATGCCATTCTTTTACTGCCCATAGAGAGGGAGAGGGTCAGACAGTTTATTGATGGCCTTGCTAAGCCCATTACGTTGCAGATGGTCAAGGAGATAGGGACCGAGATTTCTCTTCAAGATACATCTAATATAGCTAGGAGGGTTGAGTTAGTTCTTGGAATGGGAGGTCAGGGGTCAGACAAGAGACCTCGCCATTCCGGTAGATTCAGCGGTGCCTCGTCTGGGGCAGAGATACTCAGGGTAGAAGCCACTTCCAGGCCATTTAATTTAACACTTCAGACGTCCCATGGTGCTTCAGGAGGTCGTGGCTCTTACTTGCCTTATCCCGATCAGTCAGCCCCGATCAAAGCACCTCATCTTCAACGTGATCGTGGTCAGCCGATTCGTCAGGGTCAGCCTCAGTATCAGGATGGTTGTTATGAGTGTGGTGAGTATGGGAACATTCAGAGATATTGTTCGAAATTCTTGGGTAATCAGCTTCAGTACCAGAATTCCCGTGCCATAGTTCCGGCACCAGCTTCAGCACCACCTGCCCAGCCAACCAGGGGTTGGGGTCAGGTAGGTAGAGGTGGAGGTGGAGGTCACCATGCTAGAGGTGGAGGCCAGCCCGCTAGAGGTGGTGGCAAGCCCGTTAGAGGTGGAGGACCACCTGTCAGGGGTTGTCTTGGTGACACAGTTCAGGGTGGTGGGGCCCAGCCCCGGCTATATGCTTTTCCAGCCAGGCCCAAGGTAGAGTCCACCGACACTGTTATTACATGTATCATCTCAGTTTGTGATAGAGCTGCTTCAGTTTTATTTGATTCGGGGTCTACTTACTCGTATGTTTCATCCTATTTTGCCTTGTATTTGAATGTGCCTCGTAATCCCTTGAGTGTTCCTGTTTATGTGTCTACACCGGCATGGGGTGCTATCGTGGTAGATCGAGTATACTGTTCGTGCGTGGTAGTCATAGAAAGTCTTGAAACTAGTATGGATCTTTTACTTCTAGACATGGTTTATTTTGATGTTATATTGGGCATGGATTGGTTGTCGCCATATTATTCCATCTTAGACTGTCACGCCAAGATAGTTACTTTAGCATTCCCGGGGTTGCCTCGATTAGAATGGAAAATGACCCCTGGTCATTCTCCCAGTCGGGTAATTTCATATGCTAAGGCTCGTCGCATGGTGGAGAAAGGGTGGTTGGCTTATGTGGCTCATATTCGTGATTCCAATGCTGAGGTTTCTTCTATAGAGTCAGTTCCTATCGTGCGTGAGTTTCCTAAGGTATTCCCTGCAGACCTGCCGGGTATGCCACCCGACAGGGATATTGATTTCTGTATTGATGTGGCTCCAGGCACTCAGCCCATTTCCATTCCTCCATATCGGATGGCCCCACTAGAATTGAAAGAACTAAAAGAACAGTTGCAAGACTTACTAGATAAGGGTTTCATAAGATCTAGTGTCTCACCTTGGGGTGCACCGGTTTTGTTTGTAATGAAGAAAGATGGGTCGATGAGAATCTATATAGATTACGGGCAACTGAATAAATTTACTATCAATAATAAATATCCGTTGTCGAGGATTGATGACCTATTTGATCAGCTTCAGGTAGCTCGAGTATTTTAGAAAATTGATTTGAGGTCAGGCTATCCTCAGCTGAAGATTAGGGCGTTCGATATTCCTAAGACAGCCTTTCAGACGAGGTATGGGCATTATGAATTTTTGTTTATGTCTTTTGGGATGACTAATGCTCCATCAGCCTTTATGAATTTAATGAATCGGGTTTTCAAGCCCCATTTGGACTCTTTCGTGATCATGTTCATTGATGAGATTCTTATATACTCCCGCAGTCGGGAAGAGCATGAGAAGCATCTCCGCATAGCACTCCAGACTTTGAGAGATAATCAGTTGTATGCCAAGTTTTCTAAATGTAAGTTCTGGTTAGATTCAATAGCCTTTTTGGGTCATATTATATCAGCTGAGGGTATTCAGGTTGATCCTAAGAAGATAGAGGCAGTCAGGGACTGGCGACCCACTACAACCACGGAGATTAGGAGTTTCTTGTGTTTGGCGGGTTACTACCGTCGTTTTGTTGAGGGGTTTTCGTCCATGGAAATCCCAATGACTAAATTGACTCAGAAAGGTGCCCTATTTAAATGGTCAGATGAGTGTGAGGCAATCTTTCAGAAGCTTAAGACAGCCTTGACTTCAACAATGGTGTTGGTGTTACCATCAGATTCGGGTTCGTTCACGGTGTATTATGATGCATCCCGAGTTCGCCGTAGAGCAGTGTTGATGCAGGATGGTAGGGTGATTGCGTATGCGTCTCGACAGCTGAAGGTCCATGAGAAGAATTATCTCGTTCATGACTTAGAGTTGGCAGCCATTTTTCATGCATTGATAATTTAGAGGCACTATGTTTATAGCGTGCCGTGTGAGATTTTTGCTGACCATCATAGTCTCCAGTACTTATTCTAGCAGAAAGATCTAAATTTGAGGCAGCAGAGATGGTTAGAGTTACTAAAATATTATGATGTCACCATATTGTATCACCCAGGGAAGGCCAATATGGTGGCCGATGCATTGAGTAGAAATGCGGTGAGTATGGGCAGCCTTGCGTATATTCCAGTTTGTGAGAGACCATTGGCTTCATACATTCAGACATTGGCTAATCAGTTCATGAGGTTGGATATTTTGCCCAGTAGTGTTGTAGCTTGTACGGTCGCTCGGTCTTCTCTAATTGACCGTATCCGGTAGCGGCAGTATGATGGCCCATATTTGGCGGTCCTTAGGGTCATAGTTCGACACGGTGATACCAAGCAGGTTACAGTTGGAGATATTGGTTTTTTGAGGATGCATGGTCGTTTATGTGTGCCTAATGTTGATGGTCTTCGTGAGTTGATCCTTGAGGAGGCTCGCAGTTCTAAGTATTCGATTCATCCAGGTGCATCCAAAATGTACCAAGACTTGAGGCAGCATTATTGGTGGAGAATAATGAAGAAGGACATTGTTGCGTATGTGGCTCGTTGCTTAAATTGTCAGCAGGTAAAGTATGAGCATCAGAGACCTGGTGGTTTGCTTCAGAAGATAGAGATTCCTGAGTGGAAGTGGTAGCGTATCACTATGGACTTCGTTGTTGGGCTCCCACGGACTAAGAGGAAATTTGATGCATTTTGGGTTATTGTAGATAGGCTGACTAAATCAGCACATTTCATTCCTGTGGCAAGTACTTATACTTCAGAGCGGTTGGTTGAGTTATATATTCGGGAGATAGTTCGCCTTCATGGTGTGCCCCTATCTATCATTTCTGATTGGGGTACGCAGTTTACTTCGCACTTTTGGAGGGCAATTCAGCGTGAGTTGGGTACCCGAGTGGAGTTGAATACAACATTTCACCTTCAGACTGACGGGCAGTCCGAGCGTATCATTCAGATATTGGAGTATATGCTCCGCGCTTGAGTTATTGAATTTGGAGGTTCGTGGGATTAGTTCTTGCCGTTAGCGGAGTTTTCTTATAATAATAGTTATTAGTCGAGCATTCAGATGGCTCCTTATGAGGCGTTATATGGTAGACGGTGCATATCGCCAGTAGTATGGTTTGAGCCGGGAGAGGCTCGGTTGTTGGGTACAGACTTAGTTCAGGAGGCCTTAGATAAGGTCAATATTATTCAGGGGAGACTTTTTGCAGCTCAGTCTAGGCAAAAGAGTTAATGCAATCGTAAGGTCCGTGATGTGGCATTCATGACTGGAGAGCGAGTATTGCTTTGTGTGTCACCCATGAAGGGTGTTATGAGATTTGGGAAGAAGGGTAAGTTGAGCCCTAGGTATATCAGGCCATTTGAGATTCTTGATAGAGTGAGGGAGGTAGCTTATAGACTTGCATTTCCTCCAGGGTTATCCTCAGTTCATCCGGTATTCCATGTGTCTATGCTCCGGAAATATCATGGTGACCCGTCCCACGTGTTAGATTTCAGCTCTGTCCGATTGGACAAAGCCTTGACTTATGAGGAGGAACCGGTAGCTATTCTAGACCGGAACGTTCGCCAGTTGAGGTCTAAGAGTTATCCTTCAGTTCGAGTGCAATGGAGAGGCCATCCCGTTGAGGCAGCTACTTGGGAGTCCGAGTCGTACATGTAGAGTAAATATCCACACTTGTTTGCAAATTCAGGTAACTTTCTATGTCCGTTCGAGGATGAACGTGTGTTTTAGAGGTGGAAATTGTGATGACCCAAGGGGTCATTTTATAAATTTAGACTCCGTTCCATGCTTAATATCCATAAAAAGACAAATTTTAAATACCTCGATTTGCGTGTGCAGTCCGGGCGTGAAATTGGAAAGCTTTTATGTGAAAATATGAGAAATAGTGATTTCCAGAATTTAAATTTGATTATAGTTGACTTTGTTCAATATTTTTAGTAAACGGACCCGGATTTGTGTTTCGACAATCCCGGGAGGTCCGCAGTAAAATCTGGGATTCAGGCGTATGCCCGGAAATGAACTCCGAGGTCCCAAGCCTTAGAAGTCAATTTTTGAAAGAAATTATTTTGCTGAATATTTATGAATTAAAGAAAGGAAATATAGTTTGAAATCATTGGTATCGGGCCCGTATTTTTGGTTCTGGAGCCCGGTACAGATTTATTATGATATTAGAAGGTTAACTGTTTGGTGAAAAACGGAGTTCGTTTGACGTGATTCGTACATCCGATTGAGAAATTATGAACTTTAAGAGTTCTTGTTGAAAATGATGAGTTTTGAGGTTTAATTCATAGTTTTACATGTTATTTTCATGATTTGATCGTACGAGCAAGTCTGTATGTTGTTTCTAGACTTGCATGCATGTTTTGTTTAGGCTCGAGTGAGTTTCAGATAGGCCACGGGGTGTTTAACACTTAAAGAGAATTGTTGGTTTTTTATTTTCTGGTGTCCAGGTATTTGTTCTATGCGATCGCATAGGAAGGTCCACAATCGCATAGTGTAATGTCTGAGGTCCCAAATTTGTATTGTGCGAACGCAACACCAGTGATGCAATTGCGATTCTTCATCTGGGCTAAGCTGTGTGAACGCATCCCCAGCTGTGCGATCGCAATGTATTAGTCAGGCCTGGGGGAGGGGGAGGCCAGTGCTCTATGCGATCGCACCCCTCCCCACACGATCGCGATTCACCATCCCCCTTACCCTATGCGATCGCCATGTATTGCGATCGCATAGGTCTTCAGCCCAGCTAATATAAATACCCTTTTAAAAACGGGCAGACCTTCTTCTTCACCATATTTTCGAGGTTTACAGCCCTAATAGCGATTTTCTTCAACAATTATCATCCCCAAGTCATAAGTAATCAATTCTAAACTTTGTTCTTTCAATTCCTTACTGTTTTGCATCACTTTTAAAGCAAAAACTAAGAATTTTAATGGTAAAAATTGAGGGTTTGGGTAGAATTAGGGAATTTGATAAAAATAAAATTTTTACGTCGAATTAAGGTCGGATTTCAAAACAAATAGTATATTTGGGTTTGTTGGTGAATGCGTAAACGTAATTTGGTCCGAACCCCAAGTTTTGATTAAACGGGCCTGGGGTCGGGATTTCACTTTTTTGAGAAAACTTAGGAAAAGTCATGTTTTTAACTAAAGTTAGTTCCTTTAGCATATATTGATGATATTGAGTTAATTATGATTAGATCCAGCAAGTTAGATGTGAATTCAAAAGGAAAAGCAGTAATTGAGCAGTGAGTGGCCTGCGAAATTGAGGTCAGTGTTTGGTCTAACTTTGATTTGAGGGAATAGGAATCCCCACTTGTTTGCTATGTGAAATGCATGTGTATGGTGTATAGGTGAAGTGACGAGTATCTATGCACCACCAAATTACCTGTTAAACATGATCCATTTCCCGTTCCCAACTTAATTGATTCTTGTCTTAATTGTTCTATGTTCATTATTGTTTCTATGACCACTTGGCCTTGTTATTTTGTTGAATATTGTTGTGGTTATTTTGGAAAGAGTATTGGTTGTTTTAGCTGGTTCCCTTGTGGTACAAAACGGTTGAGCGGTTTGACATTATATATAAGTATATATATATATATATATATATATATATATATATATATATATATATATATATATATATATATATATATATATATATATATATATATATATGCATATTTATGTTTCTGTTGGTTTCATGGTTGAGAGGTTATTGATGAAGTTATGAGAAATATGCAGTTTCTTATTTATAATTGTTGAGACAAAAGTATTGTGAAAGGCTTGGCCTAAATTGTGAAATTTATGAATAAATTGATACGAGATGTCTGGTGGGAGCGGGTTGCACGCCGCAACAAGGAGTGATAAGGGTGGACATGTGGGATCGGGTTGCACGCCCTAACATGGGTAATAAGGGTGATATTTTTAGGGAGGAGCAATAAGGGTGGATAGGTGGGAGCGGGTTGCACGCCGCAACAAGGAGCAATAAGGGAGGACATTTATTTTTTTACTAAATTTCAAAGAAAATAAAGATTTGAATGGCTTAAATATTTATTTTACTATTCTTCATATTTTCGGCACTATTTTTATTTAAAGTTTATAGTTTGGAAGCTTGGAAGTTATTTGAGAATTGATTATAGATGAGGCATGGGAAAAGGCGGCTGAATTATTTTATTGTTGTTGCAGTACTTAATTGTGATGACCCAAAAGGCCATCTCGTATATTCTAGCTAATTTTGTGTTCTGAGGTCGTGAAAACCTCCTCCTATCTCACCTCATTTTGCGTGCACATCCCGGGCGTGTAGCCGGGAAGCCTTTATCTGAAAAACTGATAAAAATGATAATTTTGTATTAGAACTTTGAATAAAGTTGACTTCAGTCAATATTTTTGGTAAACAGACCCGGACTCGTGATTTGACGATTCCGGAGGGTCCGTAGAAAAATATGGGACTTGGGCGTATGCCCGAAATCGAATTCCGAGGTCCCAAGTCCGAGAAATGAATTTTTAAAGAAAATTATTTTCTGAAAAATATAAAGGTTTTTGAAAATGAAATTTGAGGTGAAACTTGTGATATCGGGCCCATATCATGGTTCCAGAGCCCGGTACAGGTTCGAGATGTTTTATATGTGTTATCTGTTAAGTTTGGTAATAAACTGACTTGGTTTGACATGATTCGGACCTTAAATGCAAAATTTAAAGTTTAAAAAGTTTTGAGAATTTTTCTGGATTTGGAGGTTTAATCCGATGTTTATGATGTTTTTTTGGTGTTTTGATTACTCGAATATGTCCGATGTTTATGATGTTATTTGGTGTTTTGATTGGCTCGAATAAGTCCGTATGATATTTTTGAGGTTGTGTGTATATTTGGTTTTGAGCCCCGAGGGCTCGGGTGTGTTTCGGATAGAGTTCGGGTCCATTTTCTCTCATTTTCCTCTGCTGTTTCTGCTATCTGGTGTCTTCTTCTATGCGATCGCATAGAAAAATCCACGATCGCATAGTGTAAAATGGACCAGCCCAGTTTGCTTAATCGCGATCGCACAGTCTACTTCGCGATCACACAACTTGTGGACTTCACTCTACGCGATCACATACAACCGTTCGCGATCGCACAATGCTATTTTGGTATTGGCCATTTCTTCTTCTATGCGATCGCAATAATTGGCCCGCGATCGCATTGAACAAAAAGTACCATGGCAGTGACCATAAGTCTCTTCTATGCGATCGCATAAACCCATTCGCGGTAGCATTGTACCTTTTTGCCCGCAACATTTTTTCTACTATGCGATCGCGTCCTTGTGTCCGCGATCGCAATGTTTTAAATCACTGGGAAAAATATAAACTTCCAAAAATTGGGGTTTCACCATTTTAAACATATTTAGACTTCTAGAACTCTGTTTTGGGCGACTCTTTGAGGGGTTTTCACACAAATCGAATGGGTAAGTGTTCTTCCAGTAGAATTAAATATATTTCATGAATTAATTCTTGTTTTTATCATTTAATTTGTGATT
Source organism: Nicotiana paniculata (assembly GCA_005239505.1). Lineage (NCBI taxonomy): Eukaryota > Viridiplantae > Streptophyta > Magnoliopsida > Solanales > Solanaceae > Nicotiana > Nicotiana paniculata. The sequence continues at coordinate 545 of ML337975.1, read as the reverse complement.
TGGGTTGAGGGGATTGTGGGTTTTGAAAGAAAACTTCAAAAATGGAAATTCATGATTTGAATGACCAAATGTTATCGGAATTGGATAAATTTAGTATGGATGAACTCGTATCGGAATGAGTAATCGAAATTTGTAAAATTTGTCAGGTTCCGAGGTGCGAGCCCGTGGGGTCGACTTTTGGGTCGATTTTTATAAATTTTCAAAGATTGAAACTTTATTATTCGGAATCGTTCCTTATACGTTTTATATGTATTTTGAAGTTGTTTTAGTTGATTTTGAGCCGTTCGGAGACCTTCCCGCCCGAGAAGTCTATTTTTTGAGTACCAGATTGTCGTCTTTGAGGTAAGTATCTTGCCTAACCTTGTGTGGGGGAACTAACCCTTAGGATTGAGTCTTCTATGTTGATTGTAGTCCGGGTACGCGAGGTGGCGAGTGCGTACTCGGGCTTATTTGCAAATAGATTGCCCTTTAGTGATTTTTTAGTCCTTATGTTCCCCGTATATGAATTGAAATTGTTATATCTGAATTCCTGATTTCTAGTTTCA
>MDKI01195522.1:0-11177 GCA_005239505.1 Nicotiana paniculata | reverse complement strand
CATGCTCCACTCGATTCTCAACAGTTGCTTCATCCACATTCCTAGCTTTAACAACCTGATCAACCCCTTTCATCATCACTGTTTCCCTAACCAAATTAAGTGCACTGGAAACTCTATCTAGAGATCGATCAACTGGAATATCGGCACGATCTGATGCATTAGTTTTTTGTTGCCACTTAGCATTTAAATAGTCCCTAGCATCCCCTTGTAATTTTTCCACCTTGCTCATCTCCTCAGCTAAAGCCAAAACTTCAGCAGGCAGAACACGTTCCTTATTGACAGTGCTATCGATCAAATTTTCCTCCTGTTGCATATCATCATTCGCCCTATTCCTTTTAATCAATGAACGACAATCTTCACCAGCATGTCCTTGTCGTTTGCACACATTACAATATGATGGAATATTATCAAATACAAACTCCTGTATATGCTCAAAAACCTTACCAGATTTGTCGTCGATAAATTGTAACTTCATATTTTTGGGATGTTTGTCAAGGAGATCAAGAACTACCTTAACTCTAGATGTACTAGGTCTTGTCCTAGATTGTGTGGCCTTGTCTATTGAAATAGGTTTTCCCACAGCTGATACGATTGACAGTAAAGGTTTCTTGGCGAACAGGTTCGTCGGCAAATCTGGAAACGACACCCATGCCACTGTTTTTGACGTCTCCACCTTAGGATTGTAATCTTGAGTCCATGGGAATGTACGATATTGATGTTGTTGTCCTTTGTACTGTAAATAACCAACCTGCTTCGAAAGAACTGTTACAAAATCGTCATAAACATCACAACGAATCAACAATTGTCGAAACGCGAGCAAGCCGATCAAACAACGACCTTTAATCCCAAACTGTGTTGGAATTAAATTTCGTAGTTCCGGCAAATCTGGCGCACCATATGAGAGCTTCATGACTACAGCTTGGTGAAGACCTTCTTCAACTGCATATTCCTCCAGTTCCTTAAACGAAAATTGCATCATAAGTTGTCTATGAACATGTTGGACAGGTTTAAGGATTATTTTGGTTACTGGTTGTGATTTGGACATGAGTAATGAAGCATATGTATTCGTTTTAGGGTTGGGATTCGTCTCTCCCACAGCTTGAAGCTGGGGAGAGGCCTGCACGTCCATGGCAACCCTTAGTTCTCCATAGGAGAGAGGAGAGAGCAGCGTATGTGGTTTAGGGTTTCTATTAGTTAAATTCAATTATTGGGACTATGTTGAAAGTTTTAATAAAACTTTTCTTTATGAGAATCCTAATAGGAGACACTCATGGTTTATCAAGCTCTGTTCTAATATGAACAACCAGCAAATTCCAAATTGGTTCTTCAAATGGTGGAAATTATATGGTACATAATTGGAAATACTTCCTCCTTTATTCAAGAGTTTATATACTCAATGGGTAGATTTATCTCCCAAAATTACCTCCATCCAAAAAGATAATATCTTTTATGATGGCATTGCAGCCATGTATTTTTTCATTGAATTTTCCATTTCGTGGATAATGAAATGGGATGTGAAAACTGGTTATACTAGTGAAGGAATTCCTTGCCTTCAAAGAATTGTTTATAATAAATTCTGGAATAAATTAGTTCAGACGAATCAGCAAGGACAATTATTTGGTGAAAAATTAATTCAACAAATACGAGAAAAAAATAATCTCTATGTCAAACAAGAGACAATCAATACTGGCGAAGGAGAAATGAGCCCCTTCCAACAAATTACCAAAAAGCTTCAAATAAAGAAATGAGCTATATCCAAGCAAAAAATCATCGCTTCATATTTAGAGGAAATAAAGAAAGATCCTGCAAGGAATTTTGAAACAAAATTGGAGATGATATATCTATGACCTCCATAGAAAATGCTTCAGATGGACAAATCTGTGCAGCAGGAGAAGCACAAAGCACCTCGGACACAAAAGTAAATATTGATGAAATAGAGGACTTCCTTGAAAAATTGAAGGAAGCAACAGAAGAATCTTTTGTTAAAAGTAAGAAAGGAAAAGGAAAAGCAGGAATAGACATGAAGGCCCAATAAGATAATTATTGGAGTAATAAAGACAAATATCATAAAGTAACGGGCTCCTCCATTATTGAAGGGAATCTACTTTTATAAAGTAGTTTGTCCGTTTATAATAATGTAGAATTTTCTTTTTATCTTGTCGGCCATTATTGTAATTATTTTGTCGGTCATTCTTTTTAGTTTTGTTTGTTTGTAGACTGATTCATTATATAAGGATCATTTGGGTTTTTGAGGAGGTAGGCATTAGCCAACGCTCTCCCTTCTCACTAGCTTCTCTCTACTCTTGTAAAAAAAAAAAAACCCTCTTTAATACTTTCAACTTGTTTATAAGAAGAAAAAGATGTCACTTGGCCCCAAGCTCGAAGGTCTCTGGTACTGTTCTTCTCCTTCCTTCTTCACTTTTTGAAGTATTGTTAGCCTAAATGATATGCTAAACAGGTAAGCGTTGGACTTAGTATTCGAAGGTTAATTACAAAGCATGTTTTGTTATTAAAAAACCTACTGTGTCACCCCAATGAGGTTATAGGTTAAGAACTATATAGATTAGACAGTTGCTAATTTCGACAGTAAACCTTAGTTAGGCCAACCTAACCGGTGATGCTTATAAACCCATTTAGGCAGGTGACTGTTAAAGGATTGTGAGGAGCATCGTGGTTTAAGATTTACTGTAGAGGTTAACTGCCAGGACTGGAGTTCTTGTAATTTACTCCCCGACCCTTGTTGGAAGCGATCCTTATAGTCATTTATTAAGATAATGATCAATGGTCTCTTCAAATCCCTACAATTATTTTGCTCTTGAAAATTAATATAATCTTTGCAAATGTTGAAGTAATTATTTGAAATTGTGAGCAAATGAAAAGACTGATCAAAGCCTACCTTAATGGATTAAGGTAGCTTGCAGCTGAGTGTATGTATGTCTTTGGTTGTAAAGTTTTGTTTTTTTGTTGTGCCTATGGAAATCTCTACCATTCTTCTATCTTTCTTTTTTGTTTAAATAGCTACCAAAGGACAAAAACACTTTACAAATTTTATTTTCATTATTTCATATATATTAATTTTAGAAAGATATATCACTTATCTATTCATTAGATTTCAGATTTGTTTCTTTTTCCATCTCAAAGAAAGTTTAACATGTTTATGCATATATAATATGCATTTAATTAGAGATTAAAAATAAAAAAATGAAGGAGGAAAAAAGCACTAGATTATCTAATGAATTCTATTTTTTATTTAGATTGTCTTTTTGAAGTTTTCAAGTGTAAATGAGTTTGTTTTTAATTTTTTTGAAAACTGAGTTACGTGGGAAATCAAGTTGCAATTACTTTCATTAAATTTTATTATTTGTTTAGCCTTAAAATACTATTAATTTGACATGAAATTTTTCGACTTTCGTATATTTTGTGAGTTATATGGTATTTGGTGTTCTTGATGCATGTTTCTCCGAGTTTTAATTTTTTTGTTTGTTAAATTATATCTTCTTTAGTAGGTTTTGCCTTGAAAATGATAATATTCCGAAAAAGATTTCGTAGGTTTTACTTATTTTTTTCGATTATGTGGTACTTGGTGCACTGATTTTTCTCTATAAGTTTCAATTTATTTGATAATTTATGTTATTTTGTCTGTTTAGCCTCAATTTCTGCTTCTTATCATAAAAGGGTTTTATAAAATTTGGTTATTTTTTTTGTGATTATGGGGTATGTTTCGTTTTATATCTACATTGTACTTCAATTTCTCTGAAATTCTAATAGAGTGTAAATCTGGATGCCAATGGAAGTAGAAATACGTCCAACATCTAAGAAATTATGTGTATAATTTTATGTTCTACTAGGTTAGCTAAATAACATCAATAACCACCACCACCAACAACAACAACTTAAAGTAATTTCACAAGTGGGGTCTGGAGAGGATAGAATTTACTTTGACCTTGCCTCTATCTTCAAGAAGCCAGAGAGGCTGTTTCCAGTAAACCCTTGGTTCAGTAAAAAAAAAAGAAAAAACAAAAGACCGAAGCAGAAATACACAACTAACAGTAGGAACCATTTTTAAAAACTTAAAATACCTCATTTTATTTTTATTTCAAACTCTAACATATCTATTAACAATATTTGTAATTTTAAAAAGCTTGTACTTACTGTTATTGGGTACACGCGCAACGCGCGTGCCCATAAACTAGTTTTGATATAAAAATAAATTAAGGCATAAATAATTTATAATTGAATCAGTTTGAAATTTAAATTTTGTATAAAAATTATGTGTGAGCTGCGTTTATGGGTGGAATATCTCTGAAAGATATCTTTCCCTTCTTTTACAACTACTTGAACAAAGTGGGCAGAGGGTTCTACTGTATATAAGAAAAACTGTTGCATTTTGGCAGCAATTAGCTCTCTTTCTAATTAGAAATATGATAAGAGAAGTGCGAAAAAATTGCAAGCTTGATTCAAGATATGCCAGTTGTCCACGGAACTTTCAAGATTGGTTGACTCTAGAGTGTAAAAAAACTTTCATGGCATTTTAGTTTGCAGCAAAAAAAATGCTTATCAGCACTTGTGAACCAAATACTTCAAGTGTGCTTGTTATTAATTTCACTATTTTTATTCAAATACGTATTAAATTAATTTCAACAGTTAAAAATACTTTTGGGTGAAGAGCCCGTTTGGATTAGCTTGTTGTAAGTGACTTTTAAGTCAAAAGTCATAAATTAGGAATCTTAATTTTTGGCTTATTTTTGTTATTTTAGCTTAAAAACAAATGCTTAAAAATACATTTTTACTTTATTTAAATATTATAAGATTTAAAAATACTTAAAATAAACCAATTCAAACAGACTACGATCACAGGCCAAACGGGCTAAATTCCAAAGAGTTCATATAGTATAAAAATGATATTGTTATCAGCAACACCAACGGTCCGTATCCTATCTTCCCTCTGCCCCCTCTTTTTCTTCCTTATCTCAGCCAAACAAGAAAAGAAAAATAAAAATAAAGAAAATGGCTGAAATGATTTCAATTCAATTCTTTCCTAAATCAGCACTCTGCTCCCTCACAACCAGAAAATTTAAGCCTCACGACTTGTGGGTTAGTTCAGCAATTGTATCTCCCAGCCCTAGGTTTTGCTTAAAGTCCAAGTACAATTCACTTCCTTTATGTGCTGCTGCTGTGAAGGCTGCTTCTTCTTCTTCTTCAGAGAAAATTCAAAGGGAGCCCATGATCCCTCCTTACAATGTCTTAATTACAGGTGGTTCCAAAGGTTAGTGGTTTGCCGCCCGAAAGCCATTGAAATGGGTTTTGTTATACTTTTGCATGCTACTCTTAACTTCAGTTTTTCTGTTTTCTTTCTGGAGACAAATGATTGTTCTGAAATTTGCGGATTGTTGATTCTCGTGAACTTAGGTGTTTTCGCTTCTCTCTGTGTAGGGTTCTTTGTTGAGCTTGCTTATCTCTGTTTAGGATTCTGTTGAGCTTTCAAACATCATATACAAGAAGTAATCTGTAACAATTTGATGTCAAACATGGTCATTATATCTGTAACTTTTAATCTTTGTAAGAAGCCACTGAGAAATTTATAACTGTATGGCCAGAGGTCAAAAGTTATAGAAGATTAGATTTGGTGTACACTGAGAAATAATGAACTCATTGGACATATTTTATGTTTTGAGTTATGGAGTTGGAAATTGATTATTGAAGGCAAGGCTTGAACTACATCCAAAAGGACAATAGTGAAGTGGTATATGTTCTGACTAGTCATATGAAATATGAGAAACTTTAATGTTAGAGGATGTTACTAGATATCAGCCTGCATGAACTCTATGCTGGTTGACTAGTAATTGTATACATGGCAACTTATCTTTCATTGATCAAAGATATATTTATAACAAGGATGTAGCTAAACCAGGAAACACAATTATAAATAAGGTAGGTATCTACCAAATTCTTTTACACCAAATGTACAACTAAGAGAATATTTCTTACCAAATATACAACCAAGAGAACATATTGTTATCAATATGCAACCAAGAGAATATATTCCACATTATTCTCCCTCAAGTTGAACCATTGTAGAAAAAATGATCAACTTGTCTCTTAAGGACGAAAGCAAACCTCAAGCAAAGGCATAGGCAGTACATCTACAACTTGATCAATGAAGGAGTAGATATACCGAACTTGAAACTTTTTTTGGCGAACTAAATCACCAACCAACATGGAAGTTTATTTCCATGTGTTATGTTCGGGTATGAAGCACTAGATTAACAGTTATATATATTGCACTAAGATTGTCACACCTAGGACATCTAAGCCAATCTTAGAAAGCAGGTTGTGAATCAACATTATGTCAGAACTTGCACCAACCAAGGCACGATACCCGACTTCACTGGACCAAGGCACGATACCCGACTTCACTGGAAGCTGCTTTTTGGCTGACCAAAAGTCAAGAGACCCTAAAAGAGTTGCAAAACTTGTTGTGGAATTCCTTTCCTCAACGTCTCTTTCCCAATCATCGTCACAGAACCATAAAGCACGTATATACTATGAATTGGAATTCACAAACCATGTGTGGTCATGTCTTTGAATATCGAAAAATATGTGTACCAACATCCTAATGATGAATAGTAGGAGCATGCATAAAGTGGCTTACTCTATTGACAGAGTAAGTAATATTGTGTCAGGTGAAAGTGAGATATTGCTACTTACAAATAATACTACGAAACAGAGTTTCATCATAAAAGGTCGAACTATCACCCAATGTAAACTTGTCAATAGGAGTAGATGGAGTAGAAATATCACTACAGGTAGCCATACCTGTTTGTAAGAGGAGGTCATTAATATACTTAGACTGATGAAGCATGAGTCCAATGTTTTTTCCATTAGCCTTAAGGACTAATATAGAAGGTCCTTAACGAGGAATATATTTTTTTTGTTGTATATTTGGTAGGAATATTTTCTCTTGGTTGCTCTTGGTTGTATATTTGATGTGTGATACTAGGCGTAGGGGAGAACAATGGTGCTGACTCTGAAGCAGAAGTCACAAAGTGTTCATTTCAGACATGATGATGTCAACAACCAAAGAAAAGATAAGAAGACGGCTTAGGCTCTGATACCGTATAAAAGTTGCAATCCTCTGTATCTTTTTTGACAAAAAAGATATATTTATACGAAGTTGTTTAGCTGAACTGGGAAACAAAATTACAAGCAATGTTGGTGTACAAGATTCTCATGTATCAAGTATATACTAAACATACAACCAGGAGAATATGTTCCTATCAAATATACAACCAAGAGAATATCTTCCTTTTTAGTAGAAACCTTGCAGTAACTGCTTAGGAAAGAAATGCATGTGTTAAGTTAAGTGTGCTTTCAATCTCCCAAACTTATGAGGTTTAAGTTGAATAACCCTCATCCTCTGACCCATATGATGCGTCCTTAAAGTCGTCTCAATTATTTTTGGTTTACTTTAGATTGTGAACTCCGTAGTACCACAGGTATAGGGAAGATCTTGGCACTTAGAGAAAGTAGTGAAATGGAATGTGATTTCATTCATCCTGTTGCTTGACTACGAAAATCCTAGTAATGCAAAAGAGTGAGATTTTGAAATTTTTAAAATGTCCCTCTCTTGAATTGAATGGAAGACACATAATGGAGAACACTTGTAATATATGCAAATGAAAAAATTGAACTTATAAAGAAAGCCAAATTAGAGAAGGAGATGATCAGTCAGAGGAGGAAGAAAGGATCAACATCTTTTCTTGAATAAATTGAGATCAACTAATGCCATGATTGATAGTTATGGGATTAGTCAAGTATGTGTCGAATCTTTTCTCTATCTTTTACAATTTCTTTTTTGGTAAGGATGTTTATTCAAATATTCCTTTTTAACTTCAACTTCAAATGTTCTTTTTCTCAACTTCAATGAAATATTTTTCAAACGCCTGCTTAATAAATGCTTTTCAAGTTGTTTTCTTTCTGTGATGCAGTATTTCAGTAATCAGGTTTTTTCTAAACTAAGATATTCTGCACTATCTACTTTTGGAAGCTTCCTACCAAGTTACTTTCCATCTATTTTTCCACATTGGAGGATTTAGTGGAATGATTATTGCTTTGTAAATAATGAGGTAGGTTGTTTACAATCTCAAATTCAATAATTTAGATTCACGTGCCTTGAGAAAGTTGATAATCATATCCTATTAAAAAGTTTCACTCATTCCTGAAGGCTAGTATAAGATCCAGATTCACTGAGTCTGAAATTGGTCCCATGTTTAATCCAGATTTGATCCGTAACTAGTAGCCTGACCTGGTGTGAAATTCTTGGAGCAAATGACAGGACTTCCTGGATCCATTTTTCAGAGGATACAGCTTCTCAAGAAAATATTTAGCACTCAGCACAAAATTGTTAGATATACCTGTCTCCCTTTTGCACCTTCCTATTTATTCATGACCACCTGGGTTTTTGAAGATAGACCTAATAGTCATGAAATTGGTCTGAGTGAAACAAAATGAATATGGGGCATCCACCTAGATGGCAGGGAAAAGATAGTTTGCATTGTAGTCCAGACCTTATTTATCATGGTCGAATAACAAAGCATAACTGCTGATGGTATGAATTACGTAAACTTACAGCCCTATTTCTTCAGCTGGAGTGCTAAATTATGTGATTCTGGATTTGTAGCTCCTTTGGGTGCTTTTAGTGTCCACCCTTTCCCCGACAATTCCTAAAATGCAACTTTGGTTATTAAAATGTATAATTTCTTGTTTCATGGTTGAAAAAGCTGCCGACGCCTACTTATAGGTGGTCTCTTGAACCTCTTTGTAGATGGTTTTTATTGTTCTTTAGATGCCTTAGAACTCTTCACATCTTTTCTCCATTTTGATCCTTATTTTTTTTATCAATTGTATAGTAACTAAAAGTTTGTATGCTGAAGCTTCACCCATGTTTTTGCATAATCACCGAATACATGAATTTGAATTAGATAGGGATGTAATAAGTTCAATTTCCTGTTGCTTGACATGTTCAATGGAATTCTTTACTTTCTAGCAAAGAGAGCCATAAAATTTGTAGCTAATGCCATGTGTTCGTGGATTATCTTTCAATCTACCCACTTTGTTTCTCAGAGTTGTTACATGGATACAGAATAAGTCACACTGAAATATGCATTAGTTTCCCTTTGTGATTTCACTTCATTATAGATGTCTAGAGTCAACATTTTTTTTTATTATTTCAGGAATAGGCTATGCATTAGCTAAAGAATTTCTCAAGGCGGGTGATAATGTTATCATTTGCTCCAGATCAGGTGATTTCATATCATAGCAACACTCTTTTGAGACCATGGACGTTAATAATGTCATTAACCAATAGATTATTGGGTTTCTCATTGTTCATTTCCTCTTTCTTTTTTTTCTTTTTCTTATTGGTTGTGAAAAGGCAGTCAATTGTGTAATAATGATATATGCAGAATACATAGCGGGATCATGGTAATAGATGTGCCATTAGTGTTGTACCTTAGTTCGTGAATCATGACGATATAGGAGTTTGGGATAGATCTAAGGTGGAGACTTGTCGCCAAATGTAAGGCTGAGATTCAGCCAACTCTCCACTGAACATTGTCTTAGATGTCTGGGGATCTTTCGCTTCTTAAACCGAACTAAAGTATAGTCTTTGCCAAGTTCTCCTTTAAAAAGATGTCAGACCCTATCTTAACTTGGACCCCAGAAATATTTGATATTTCTCAAAAACTAAAAGCCATCTCTGAATCTTGAAACTGAATATAAATGTTATTCTTTAGCAAGTTGTGGAGGATTAAGTATGAATAATGAATGAACTTCTGTTTACCTATTAAAAGTCAAAAAATAAAAATGAAAGAGTTCAACTCTGTTAATGCAACTTCACTTTCCAAAGTTAGAGCAACTAGAGTCTGAGAAGGTCTCTGATGACCAATATTGATTCTTCTTATTAAATAGAAAAGAAATCCAGACCTTCGAGCCAGTGAAGATTGAAGACCGAGAAATTTTATAGCTAATATCATTCCAAGCTCCATGTTAGAATATGGACATTACATTTAAGTAAGAAGTGATGAGACTGGCGTAAGTGCAGTTTTTTATGTTCCTTGTCAATGTGTTACTCAATTACATACTCATTGATCAAGTCATTCACTCTATAATCTTCATAGTTTGGTAGATCTTTGCTTACACGTATAACGGCCTTTAATGGGCCACATAATCAAGGAAATTGTATTACACTCAAGGATGTGGCCTAGTGAAGTAGATACAAACCTTGGGTACTAGTGTTCAAATTCACAGAGAAAAAAAAATTGGGTGATTTCTTTCCATATGCATAAGTTTTGGCAGATAGATTTACCCAGTATTTGTGTTGATGGAGGTAGTAGGTATCCCGCGGAATAGTCGAGGTGCCCTTAAGTTGACCCGTACGTCACCGTTGTAAAAAAACCTAATTATGTACTTAGCTCCTTAAACTTGACACGATTTATCAAGTAGACATCTTAACTTTGCTAGTGACTATTTAGTTACCTGATCTTGGCATAGATGTATTTCCTAAACACCAAATCCAATTGACCGTGTGTCTGACTAACAATCGGCGGTGATTTGTCAAATGAATGAACAAACAACGACACGTGTAATTTATAAGGAAAAAAAGAAATATAATATTTAAAAGGTTCCATCTTCCCCGGAACCCTTTTCCCTACTTCTTTGTTTAACAACCCCTTCTCCACAAAAATTCCTTTTCTCCCAATAGTTTGAAATAGAGGGCAAATAGGAAGGGCAGTCAAATGTACTGGTTGAAAAGATCGATGGGTGGCTATCAGTTTTCTGTCCGGCCATGACCAGACCTATCGTTGGTGACCTCAATCTCTATGTGCAAGTGATGAGTTGTGTAGTGGTGATTGGAACTTCTCTCTTTTTATTTCTTATTTCTCTCTTCGGGCACTAGAAATTTGATTGCTCGATTATTGCATTTATGCGTTCTTGGAGATGGTGTTAAAATACAAAGTCAATGTGATTGATTTTGTAAGGAATTTAGGAGCTTTGGTTGTGTTAGAAGTAGGGGTGGCTAACGGGCCGGGCCCGGGCCAAACAGGCTAAGCGGGCCGGGCTATGCGGGCCTGGGTTATGCGGGCCCTGGCTAAACGGGCCCGGGCCAAACGGGCCAT
>MDKI01068822.1:0-23904 GCA_005239505.1 Nicotiana paniculata | reverse complement strand
CAAATTTGGTTCTATTTGTCTAACAAGGTATATCTTTTTTATTTTTGCTTTTGTATTTCTATTTTCCAAACACATCTAAACAATTTTTTTTTTTTAACAAAACAAAACAATAAACACAAAATAGATTTCTCAAACCACTGTATCCAAAACCAAATCCAAGCCATTGTTTCACTTGAAATTAATACTCCTCAGTCCTCAAACTAGCTTGTTTTCAAACTTCAAATTCTCCATATAAAATAAATACTTATTTGACACCCTTTACCTGAGTGAGATGAGTTTAAATGAAATAATATAATTTACGAAGATTTATATAAATGACTCCAACTTACTCGGGATTAAGAAATAATAATAATAATAAAAAAAATAATAATAATTATATGCTCTCTAATAAAGCAAGTAAAATTACAAACTTTTCTAACACAAATGTAAACGCAGATGAGATGTGCGTTATAAAATAAAGCTTAAAAGGGAACATAGGAATATCCAAATCCATTACGCCAATGTCTTCTTATCCTCGACATCTGAAATTTGGATAAAATAAGCACTTATAACTTACTTTTCAATTACTAGCCAAATAAATAAGTTGTTATAACAAAAAGTATGAAAACTATGGTATTAATAGATACAATAAACGTAAGATATTTTTCATTCCAAGGAATCGCGCATCCTTTCCTTCCACCATCCGTAGTACTTTCTATTGAACAATGGTGATCTAACGGTTAATTATTCTTATTAAGCATCTGGTGGTGCAGCCATTGTAGATCCTTTCAAAATGTTAGCTTCTTATGAAAGAATCTGCTATGATACCAATTGTTACTTTAGACTACACTAAGATACAAGAAAGGGAGCTGAATTGTGTATTGCCTAATTTTTGTGTTTTCCAAGAACCTGGTTCTTTGAACTAGTTCAACACACTCAAACAAGAATAATTGCAGAAAAGTAATAAACACAGAGATTTTACGTGGAAAACCTCCTTGCTCAAGCGATTAAAAAACCACGACCTACCTAGTAGGATTTTCTTCAAATCTCCACAGATTTCAAAGAGAAGTTGTTAGGTTACAACTCAATAACCAAGGGGACTAACTCTAGTATCATAACCCCTACAATCAACCCAATTGTAGCAACCCCTTTCTAGACTAACTCTAGCCTAGAAAGATAACTGAAAACAAAGTCTTAATAATAACCTACTACAACATTTCTATGAAAGTAGATAGGTTACAAATCAAAACAAAAGACTCAACCTAACGACTAAAGAGCTCGAGCAGCTTCATCCTCAAGAACCTGTTCTACAACTGATTGAGTTGGATCCTTAGAAGTACCTTATTGCTTTGCTTGCTATTTTTCGAAGTATTCTCACAATTTATCTCAATAATAGTAGTCTTAAATTGTGGCAAACAACCTTCTTTATAGGTGCAAAGTTGGCCAAAATTCTCCTTCAATTAATACTCAAAAACCTAAAATATTTCGGTTAAGAAAATCATCTCTAGTTTAGGCTTAGTTTCCTTACTTGACTCAAACTTGCATCTGTCTTGCTTCCCACGAGTATTTTCCAAATATGCATATTACTTTTATTTCACAACATCCTCCCAAATGCGTATTACTTTTTGGACATGGACATGTTCTTCTAGAAATCCCTACTCGCATGGGAATGCTGCTCTTCCGCATTTGACTTGATGACATCAGCTAGCCTACTGTAAACCTGGTTCTTTTGACGTTCAATAATACTCATTTTGTCACATCTTCACAACAATATTGCAACATGCTAGACTAGACCTTGAAAGCTGGTTCTTATCACATTTTTTTAATCATGAAAATACAATATGTTCTTATCTCAACAAATTTTCCTTTTTTGATGATGACAAACCCCTATGAGAATCAGTTAAGCAACTTGCTCCACTTTCATCAGCCTTCAGCACAAGAATTAGTTTCATTTGCAACATGCTTCTTTAGTTTGTCCATGTTTCCAAAAGTGTAAGGGACTCGCCTTCCATTCATCGCAACCTTGTAGATAGCTAGGCATAATTCATTTTAAAGTTGGAAATAGATAAGTCAAGAATATCTTCTATTATTAGCACAAGAACCTGGTTTATAAGCATGCACACACCTCACTTCCCCCTTTTGGCATCATTGAAAAACTAACATGTCAGTAAGGTCAATGAAAGAATGCAGTAATGTAAACTCATGGTTGCTGGGGCTACACTAACATGTACATATCATCAAGAGCGTACATGAGTAATAACAAACATTTCGTCCAGACACTTAGAATTAGCCAAAAGTAGGAAATTTTATAGATTTTCATTTGGTTAAACTATATACCACATTAAGCCCAAACCAAAAGATGGTTGAACAAACCCATCAAACTGCCAACAACATCAAATCAAAAAAATAATCCAGACACTAGTCATAGAGCGAGTGTAGGAAAAAGGATGGGCAACAAGTAAACTGGGAACCTAAGAGGACTGAGGATCAGGTTCTTTGGAAGAAGAGGGTTCTCCTTGGATTAACCCTAGAAGCCTGTCAATTCTTGCAGCAGAGGCTTCTTGTTCTTTCTTCTTCTCCTCTGTCAACTTCCTGTTTTCCTCCTTCAGTGAGGCAATCTCTTCCTTTAGCTTCTCCTTTTTCTCATTGGTAGCAACCAATTCCTCAAGTAGGTTAGTAACTATGCTTTTGTTTTTGGTTCCAGGTGGCCAGGAAACACAATCACATTCCCTTAGAGTCTCCTCATCAAACATGTCCTTCTTTGTACCCTTTTTAGGACCTTTATGGGGCACCTTAAAATGTTCAAACACCCTGGTCAATAAAAACTCATATGGCAAAGCATGGGTACCCCATTCCTGATCAGCAACCCTTGCAATGTTCTTCAACATCAGAGATAAGAGGTTTATTGGCCTATTTTGATCAAGAACCTCCATAACATCCAAATCCAAATAGGTTGCCTCATACTTCTATTCAGAACGAGGCGGTAAACACTTGTTCACAAACTCAAAGAGCAGTTTGTGATGACTCCATCTCCCCCTTTTCTACCTTCCTAGCAGCTAATTTCTCCCTCTCCTTAGTTTACTTGCTGGTCAAGTACATGGCATCCTCCTTTCCCCCAACTCAGGCCACTCACGCTTCACGTAAGTGTCAAAATCCTTAACTAGCACATTCAGAATCTCACCCAGTATCTTTGCATCAAGAACTAGGTTCACTCCCCTAACTTCAGTACTCACTTGTTCATTCTACAACACTTTAAAATTCATGTAAAAATAAAACATTGCTTCACCATACATGACAGGTAGTGGGCAATAGGAACAAACGAGTGCAACCCTAGACCTCTAATTTCTCCAGCAGTTCCTTCATTTCAAACATAGTCACAACAAGAGGGGTCAATCACTCTCCCATTCAACATCATCAACCCAACAAACATCTATTCTCTCCCTACAATGTAAATTTTTCTCTGAGTTTTCTTCCTTTGTTTGGAACTGGTTCCTTTCACTTCAGGGTCAAAGACTACAACTTTTATTTTTTTGGTAGATTTTTCTTTGGAAGTGGTTGTAGATGATTCAACCTTCATCATCCCCTTTATTTGAAGAAATACTTATTACTCCTCCTCCTCTTCTTCTTCTTCTTCTTCTTCTTCTTCTTCTTCTTCTTCTTCTTCTTCTTCTTCTTCTTCTTCTTCTTCGTCTTCTTCTCATCCCCCTCCTCCTCTTACTAAATCCACCTCCTCTACATCAGACTCATCAATTAGTCTGAACCCTTGTCTTTCCTTTTTATTTTTCTTTCTCTCCTCCATTGCTTTCTCAATTGCTGCCTTACTTTTTCCTCTAGTTACATGTATTCTTCTCTCTAAATTACAGAACCAAGAGGCTATATTGGTTTCTTTGCAAAAACCTTCACCCTCTTAGGAACAACTTTTTTTTCACCAGCTTGCCTCTTCTCCTTCAGTTTGGCAAATGGCAATGAGATTCACCAGGGACTCATCATCACTGTCATCACTATCTTCTTTTTCAACTTCTACTTATCCTTCCTTTTGCTCTTCTTCATCACTACCAGTTCAATCAAGAGATTCAAATTTCTCAGGGTCACCGTTCAAATAACCCTTTCTTGAACTTGACTTGCCTCTTGCTTAGGAACAATTTCTCCTACTACTACAAGTTCTCCCTCACCAGCAGAAGAACCTGATTGTTATCCAGGGGCTTTTGGTAATTCTACTCTAGAACCTACACTCTCCCCATGTTCTCCTATAACTTCCTCTGGTGCCTTCTTGCTTATGTCATCAATAATATTTTTACCCTATTTTTCTGTGCTCAACCCACTATCCACCAGTGTTTCATACTGTATTCCAACAATAGCTACTTCTGCTTGTTCATCACCAACCTCTTCCACAAGATCAATTTTTTCTTTCCCCTCAACTTCTGGCTCCTCCACAACTTTCTTCTCACTATCCGACCCTTCACTTTCTTCTCCGTCAGAGTAGTCGACTAACCCGATGGAGGATTTTGGGGATTTTGGTGCAGAGGGCAGTTCATGACTAGATTGGGCTTGGGTGGCTGTGGAAATAGGTTTAGTGGGGTTAGTGTTTGAACTTTTTATGATAATTTCTAAAGGGATATTGCTTGGTGAGTTTGCCATGTTAATGGAGTTTTATGATTTTGCAGGAAGACGAGGCTAGGGTTTTTAGATTTGTTCAGAAATTGGAGTTAGCTTTTACGAATTTGATCAGAATGAGGGGAATGAAAAGAGGATAGGGATTTATAGGGAGCGATTTGACAGTTTGTTGGCTCTAATTTTTCCTTTTAATTGATCATAATCCGACTCTTATTAGGAGAGAAGGGGTAACCATCATATTTTAAATTTTGAATATGGCAATTAAGTGAGTTAACGGGGGCGGTAGAGACATGTGCAGGTAGTTTAAGATACTGGTCCTGACTGCACGCGACCTAGAGCTAATCATGATTACCCTACGACTTGACAGTTTTGGAACCCGATCCACTATTGATTTTCTGGAATTAGAGAGACTGATTTATGGAGTTAACAAAATGTGAGGGAAACTGGTTTAATGATGCGTAAGTTTAACGATTAAGTACAACATTCAATTGGAAATGGGGTACATACCTGGATGTCAAGAAACCATGTTCTTTGACTTATTTCCTCAATGTTGGCTGTGCAACCTTTTCTAGTCTAGACCTTTGTCATCAGATTACTCATCCATGTCCTAGAGTCCATGTCATGCGTGCATACCTGTTATAGTATAAGACTGAGTTAAACATTATTCAACACATTTAGTCACTGGGCACATTATTCAAACATAGCCGATCACTGAGGGAAGTCAAGGGTGTCTTAGTCCATTTCGAATAATCCAAGCTCCAAGCGATTCCTTTCAAAGTGATCCTTGCTCAAAGATCTGGTGAATATGTCAGCAATTTGATCTTCTATCTTGAAAAACTCCATAGTTATATGCCCTTTTTCAATATTCTCTCTCAAGAAGTGGTGCCCCACATCAATATGTTTGGTTTTCTTGTGGAGGACCCGGTTCTTGGCATCCCATTATATCATCTCGGCCACTATGGGCAATATCATCAACGTATACTAGCTGATAAGATGGTGGTGTGTATATAACGCCATAACCTTTTCCCATATCCCATATACATATATATACATACATATACGTGTATATAATGCCATCTGATCATGGGTCAATGTACATGTATAAATGAATGCAATGCATGGGAAGTGTGTCAATGAAATCTCTTGGAATGTCATAAAACCATTATGCCTTTGAGTAATATCATGAAACAAACTTTATCAACTTATGTATTTTCTGAGACCCATGAACATGCGATAGAATAATAAGACATGGGAATTCAAGAACATAGGAGCCTCTAATACTTCTATGAATAGAGTCATTTATAGAAGTTGTGCATTTGCTCGTTTCGTTCATGTCTTATATATCATGCCAAAAAGAAAGAAGAGATAGCCATAACATACCTGATCCGATTCTCTTGGCAATTCCTCTAATATACGTCAATCATGATGAAACACGTAACGGCGGATAGAAGTAGGGAAACATTTGTATGATATTCTTGAGAAAGATTGCACCGTATTCCCTTAGAATCGCAAAATTCCGTTGCTATTACGCAATATAATCTCGTATCAATTTTGCTGTAGAAAATCCATTACTTAGAAAGCTTAGCATCACACCTTAATGTAGTAAAGAGATCCCTTAAAAATAAGAGCTCCATCCGTTATTTTGTATCAAGATATAAGCACCTCTCTTTATGAATTAGAGAGGTCTTATAACTTAGTGGTGCGGGGCCCACTTATATGATGACTAATCCACAAACTCTCTTAGTATGCCATCTTATTATAAGGATTTAAGAGTCATATTCCCTTAAAGGCCTTGGCTTCCACGTTTTGCCTTAGTCTTTATCCAAAAGACTTTAATTAATCAACCACTAATTATTAATGAACTTGTTAATTCTCCATTATCCAATAATTTACATAATTAATGATTATCTCAAATTACTTAAAATAATACCCACTTTTAACATACCTTATATACCTTACTATCATGGTCATGTGGTACCTTATATGGCACTTGTCCATAAATATCGGGTATTTTAGCTCGGGTGATATTCTACCCCAACATGTCAAAATTTGACGAAAATTTATTTCTTTGATTTGCTTATCCTCTCACCTTCACGAATTTACTCATCACTTGTTTGAAATAGCATAATGCTTATAATCTCAAAATAATTTCATTTCCGAACTTACGTGATTAGCTTACGACGAAACTTTAACGTACGAAAATGCGGAATGTATCATCTCATTTCTGAGCTTTCATCAATTTACTTATGGAGTACTTTCACGTACAAAAACATGGGGTGTAACAAGATTGTAGTTGAGTCCATCCACAAGGTATACTTCTGTAATATCACAGTTATTTCTGAATGGAACTGTGCTGGTACCAACAATCTTTCCTTTTGAATCATCACCAAATTTGACATTTCCTCCATTTATTTTTGTGACTTCTTTGAATAGATTTTGGTCACCTGTCATGTGACTCGAACGCGCTCTGCCTAATTACCATTCCCTTTGCAACTCTTATGGTGGTGTTCTTGCAAAATAGAATTATCACCTTCTTTTAGGTACCCAAGCTTGCTTGGGTCCTTGTTGGTTAGTTCTACTGGAATCAGGGTTGTTTTTGAGTTTTCAAATCCATACTGAAACATTAGATTTACTAAATCTACAAAAAGAATATTTATGTCCAACCTTGTTACAGTAATGACAAATAGGGGCTGATCAAGTTTTTGATCTACCACTTGTATTAGTACTTGTAGACTCAATTCAAACAGGTCTTTTTCTAGTTGACTTGTAAGTCGCTTGGCTAGACTTGTCAGAATTGTGACAGGTGGATTTGCATATGCCATTAAGTATCATTTGTACTTCCTAAACTTCATCTTGAAGCAAATCTCTCTCGATTTCACATACTTCAAGTTCATGCTCCAGTCCTTCTTCTCCCTATTGAGTCTCTTTAATTTATTTAACATTTTTTGACTCTTTTAGGGTAAGGTCAAGGATATCCTGCAATTCATTACATCTATCATAGTTATAAGGTCTTACCTCGCTTGTTTCACCATATTCCATGAAGTAAATTTTATTCTTTGCCTTCATCGTCTGATGCATCTTCATCACTCTAGCAAACAGAATATTTGCTCATATCATTTTCCAAAATAGTCATGAAACACAGGTTTTCTAGTTCTTCATATTTTTCACTATCTTCATCACTCCAACTTCCGAATGATGTGTTTATTAAACTCTCTAGATACGTTTATTTTAAGATCCGGGCATTCAGCTTGAACATGACCATACCTTCCACATTCAAAACATTTTCCGTCATTTTTGTCTTATTCATTGTATCGTCTGGTTCTTCTAGATGACATCCTTCCCTTTTTTGTGTTTCTGTATCTCCTCATAAATGCATTCATGTTTATTGACACCATGAAAATTTATTCTTCAAGAGCTTCTGCATCATCTTTAATATCATTCTCAGGCCCTTCAGTTGTAGTTTTGAATGCAATTGTTTTCTTCTTCTCTTCCTAACGTATTTTCTTGAGGTTTGTTTTCTCAAATGATATGAGATCTCCTTGTAGTTCATCATATAATAGTTTTTCTAGTTCTTGAGATTCAAGTGCGACTACTTTTTCCTGCCATGTGGTAGGTAAACTTCTCAGGATTTTCGAACTTGATCACCGCATGAGTAAGGTTTACCAAAGGCTGTCATATTGCCAATGATTTTGCTGAATCTTGCAAATATTTTCTCAATGGATTCTCCTTCTTTCATTTGGAATAATTCATAGTCGTGAACCAATAAATTTATCTGAGCTTCTTTTACTTTGATGGTTCATTCATAAGTAACTTCTAGTTTGTCCCACATATCCTTGATGGTATCATAACTTGAAAATTTCTCATATTCTTCTCCACTCATAGTATTATAAAGAAAGTTTCGTGCTTTAGCATTAATTTGGACAACATCCATTGCTCGTCAGTATACTCATCTATATCTTCAGGATCAGACGTTGGTTGTCCTGCTGAAAGTGGATAATTACCCTTTTTGATGACACACCATACTTTGAAATCATAAGACTTTGCATAAATTTCCATCCGCACCTTCCAATGAGAGAAGTGTTGTCCATTGAAATATGGTTTCCTTACTTGTGATGTCCCTTCTTGAAAGAGTGCTCTAATAGTTACTTGGTTTGACATGATCTTTTCTCACTAGTTGTTAAGCAAAAGATAAATATATGAGACCTGCTCTGATATCAATTGAAAGTACAAGAGCAGAGAGGGGGAGGGTGAATTGCCGATTTTTATTTTTGTATCCTAAGTAGTTGACTAGTTTACTAATTGGTCGACTGAAAATAAAATATAATCTGAATAAAAGCATAAGTAAATATGCAGGAATTAAAGATACCGAGATTTTATACTGGTTCGGATTCAATGTGAATCCTGCTTCTAGTCCCCTTGGGCTGCAAAGGGTGTTCTCTTTCAAGTATTTGAAGTTTCTTGATATAAGAAGGTTGGGGTTGTTATACACCAAAAACTTCGGTACTATATTACTTCTTTTCTTGCTTCTCGATACAATGTCTCATCGGTGATTTTTCTCTCTTTATTCTCTCCCTAGTTACATAGTAGATCTGGTGTAGACTATAATGCTTGTTTTTAGTAAACAAAAATATTGATAGCGGTTCGATCAAAGTATATGATTCTTCTTTGACATATTCCATTTTATACTTGAGCTTGGCTGGGCGAATCTTTGGAAGACGGTTGAGAGATTTGCAATCCCAAGGAAATTGATCCTTGGAATTGAATATGTTATGATTCATTCCAGGAATAAGTATAGAGCTTCCATATATGTTCCATGAATGCCGGTCATTTCCTTCTTTGAAATAGGATTTGTAATAATTGGTCCTTAAGTTGACCTTGATTCATGGGATTGATAGACTTTCTTTTTCAACACATTTCTTTTGAAATTAGGATAGCCGTAAATCTTTGTCCTTCCTTGATTATACCAATCATCCTGGTTGTCATGTTGCTTCAATCTCGAATCTTCCTTACTTGCTTCCGTTGATAGATCTTTGCTTTACTCCTTCCTTTCTTAACTTCGTGCGTACATCATTGACATATTTGTTCGCATCCTTTTTTTTATCTTTCGTGTTCCTACACATAATAGTATGATATTTTTCATCATTGAAATATACATCTAACACACAACAGTCTTTGCAACATGCCAAACTAGACCCTGAAACCTTGTTCTTAACACAGTTTGTTAATTATCAAAACATAATATGTTCTCAGCTCAATAGTTCTTGTAAGTAAAGGGGTCATCCCCTATCCAAATACAAATCTATTACAAATTCACCAAATTTTCCGCTCAAAGGAGGGTCATGATTAAGTAGAATCCTCAAATGTCCTCGTTAAAATGTACTCTCAAATAAGAGTGTAAACTCTTAACCAATAGAGAACATGTGCTTTAATTTTGGTGCTACATCCCCTCTCAAGTGCGTTCTTATCTCAAGTTCGGTATTTATATACCAAGATTACTCCAATGTGCTATCACAAACTTGGTGTAATTGTTTCTATATACAGGTCTTAGTAGAAAAGAAAAAGAAAGAATATTCCAATACGACTATAATGTTGTATAGGATGAAATATGACATGACATGTAGTCGCCTAAAGGGAGGACATGTGGAACCCAAGAAGGGGATGGAAAAAGACTGAATACAGTCATTTTGCATGTCATCAGAAAGATAACTTTCATAAAGTTGTATTAAATGATCTACGCCCGGTAGCATTTACTAGAGAATATTCTGCAGCATTACGAGCGATAGTCCGTTACAAAAAAATTTGGCATTTATATTGACCGTTATATCTTCATCAATAACCCTCATAATTGGCATTAAAGGACGACACGATCCTAGGACGTCCTTCCATAGACATATCTATAAATAGTGAGCTTAGTTATTATTGTAAAACACACGAATTTTCTGGCTAAACTTATACTACATTCTATACAAATATTAATACAATCTTACTTTCTTGTTTTTTGATCTCATCATTGCCGTGCCCGGAAACCGTGTTCATGGAATTATCATCTCTGCTGTTTCATCTACACTGTAAGGCTAAGTATTGTATATTTCTTCAATTATTGCATTATTTTATGATCAAATTAGTTCACTTGTCTAGAAATTATGTATAAATTCAACTGTACCATTTTATGGGTAAACAGTTTGGCGCTCACCATGGGGCCAAGACAATCGTGCAATTAAATTTATCCTTGCCTTTTTGCTAATGTAGTTTGATTATTTTGTCTTAGAAAAAATCATAAAAAATGGCAGATAACACTGTTAACGACACACACAACCCTGAAATTCAAGGGGATCAGCCTCGCTCGAGGATTCAGTCAGTGACACCCACAGTGAGGGGAATGACACCATGCTGGTGCATGACAGGCGTTACCCTCGCAGGTTCGGGAGACAACTCCCGATGATGCTTATGAGGAGCATGTAGAGGATGCATTGAGGAACCTGCAAGAGCAATAGACAATCATTTTAGGCCATCTCACGTGGAAGGATTAGGTTATGACAGAACTAAAACAGGCTCTACGGGGGCTTCAAATAATGAAAATAGACGATACCCAATTCTTCCCGGTGTTCCCGAAAACAAAACAATGTAGAGAGTCGATAATAACACCCAAGGGGTGAAGTTGGCTCCGACGAGGCTGGGGGGAGAAGATCCGGTATCAACAATGAGAACAATGCGTTCAAGAATGAAATTTTATGGTTCATGATGGAAGTAAACGCTCGCATGGATCAAATCCCCGGGCACAACACCAGTATTGAAAGGCCCGGACTAGAACAAGCACATTCAATTACCGTACAAGTAGAGTGCGGCACCAGAACTAATCCCGAAGCGGTTAAAAATGCATGAAATTCCAAACTATGATGGAACTTCAGACCCACAGGAGCATATTACTACCTACACAATGGCGGTAAAAGGAAATGATTTAGCTTCTCATGAAATTTAATCTGTGTTGCTAAAGAAATTTGGAGAAACTCTCACGAGGGGAGCCCTAACATGGTGTTCATTATTACCCGAGCATCCCATAGATTCCCTTGAGATGCTCGTAGATTCTTTCATTAAGGCTCATGTCGTGCCAGAAAAGTGCAATCCCGGAAGGCCAACATATTCAAGATCACATAGTGAGAATCTGAATTATTATGAGAGTTTGTTACCCAATTTCAGAAAGAAGGAATGTTGCTCCTGGCTGTCCCGAATGAATGGGCAGCTGAAGAATTCACCAAAGGATTGAATCCAAGAAGTTCAGACGCTTCTCGGAAGCTGAACGAGAGCCTGCTTAAATTTCAAGCAACAACTTGGGCAGATGTTCACAACTGGTACGCGTCAAAGATAAGGATCGAAGATGACCAGATCGGTTCTACATAATCGGCCAAAGGACGGGAAAAGAGTAAACAAAAATCAAAGGATGACTACGACGCAGATAGACGGACTTCGAGGGGCCAATTTTTGCCTTATGAGCGAACCGAAGGCCGTGGAAGAAACTCTCGAGCAGGAAAAAAGGTTCACCATTGACAGAGAGAATGATCATGGTCAAAACAATAGATCACTACAAGATAAAGAAACGTCGGGGTCTCGGGATCTTTCTTACCCCAAGCTATCGAAATATAACTTTTATGCCAGTGTAGTGGAACTGGTGTCAACCATGAGAAACATTAAAGAGGCACGATTCCCGATACCTATGAGGTCCAATTCCAACTAGAGGAATCCCAACTTATGGTGCGAATACCACGGGATGAACGGTTACCGAACAGGAGACTGCCGACACCTCCGGGATGAGGTGGAAACACTATTGAAGAATGGTCACCTACGAGGATTCTTGAGTGATCGAGCTAAAAAGATTTATGGTCGCAATAGAGACAACACAGAATCTTCGAAAACAGAAGAAGAAACCCTATGTCAAATGATCAATATGATCTTTGGGGTGAATAAGAATAACGGGGTCACCTTTTCGGCAGCAAAGAAGATGAAAGTATCAATAACTCATAGTAAAAGACTCCGGGAAGGTTATATCACTTTCACGGGGAGGACACATATGGATTACTGATACCACACAACGATGCAATGGTAATTTCTTTAAATGTGTTAGATTTTAAGATTAAACATGTTCTAGTGGATCCATGAAGTTTAGCTAATATCATACAGTGGAGAGTATTGGAACAAGCTAAACTCACCGGAAGCATTATTTCGGCAAAAAAGCTCCTCGCTGGATTCAACCTTGTGAGCGTGACGACCCGAGGAGAGATTTTGATGCTCATGAATTCTGAAGGAGTGGTGAAAACAACTCTCTTCGAAGTAGTAGATGATGATATGGGATAAACCATTATCCTGGAAAGCAATGGTTCCATGAGATGAAAGTTGTACCTTCAACATATCACCAATTCATGAAGTTTCCTACACCCCAAGGGATCAAACATATAAGAGGTGATCAACCGTCAATGAGGGAGAAGAATGCAATCTCAGTTTGCAGTAGCAAAGGGAAGGAGCACACGCCATCCCAATTACAGGAACCGGTGCCTACTCCTAAGTTAGAAGGAATTAGCTCAGGGACAGAGTCATCAGAACGATATCATGTGCCGAGATATTTCTAAGTTCCGGAAGAGACAGACGTAATGAAGTCCACGATGAAGGAACATGAGCAAGTGGCATTATTCGAAGAATTCCTAGAAAGAAAATTCCATTTAGGGAACAGACTGCACCCCGAGCCCAGGTCTGGTTTTATTATTTAATATTGATTGTTTTGCATGGTCGCACGAGGATATGACAGATATCCCGATGGAAATAGCTGTGCACAAGCTGAGTTTAGATCCCAACTTACCTTTGGTAAGATAAAAGTAACGCCTTATTTTAGAGGCCGGGAATAAATTCGTCAAGGAAGAGGTAACCCGCTTGCTTAAAATCGGTTCGGTCTGAGAGGTAAGATATCCAGATTGGCTAGCCAATGTAGTAGTGGTTCCTAAGAAGAAAAATAAATTTTGCATGTGTACAGACTATAGAGACCTTAATAAGGCATGCCCGAAAGACTCGTTCCCAATGCCAAATATCTATCAAACTATTAATGCCACGGCTGTGCACGAGTTGATGAGTTTCCTCGATGCTTATTCCGGGTACAATCAAATTAAGATGAACTCGGAAGATCAGGAAAAAAGTTCATTTATAATGAATTTAGGTACATATTGTTACAATGTAATGCCCTTCAGGTTAAAAAATGCCGGAGCCACTTATCAACGGCTTGTAAACAAGATGTTTGAAAAGCAAATAGGAAAGACCATGAAAGTTTATATAGACGATATACTCATTAAGTCTTTGAATGTAGGTGAAGACCTTAAGCATTTACAAGAAACATTGGACATCCTGAAGAAACATAACATGAAGCTTAACCCCGAGAAGTACGTGTTCAGGGTTAGTTCTGGTAAGTTCCTGGGATTTCTGGCCTCACAAAGGGGAATTGAGGGAAACCCTGACAATATCAAGTCCATAGACGATATCCAGGATCAATTATCAAGCATAGAAGAAGTCCAAAGATCACAAGAAGGTTAGCAGCTCTGAGCAGGTTCATTTCCCTGTCGTCGGAAAAATGTCATTGCTTCTTCAAACTGCTCAAAAAGAAAAACAATTTAGAATGGACACCAGATTGCCAGCAGGATTTGATGGACCTGAAGAAGTACTTATCAATCCCTCCATTTCTCTCAAAACCAAAATAAGGTGAAACATTGCTAGTCTACCTCGCGATTTCAGAAGTTGCGGTAAGTGCGATTTTAGTCTAAGAGGACGAAGGTACGCAATTTCTTATTTATTACGTTAGCAAAATTTTAACGGGAGCATAAACTCACTACCCAGATTTGGAAAAACTAGCCTTAGCTCTCGTAGTCGCCGCTCGAAAGCTGAGGCCCTACTTCCAATGCTACCCGATAGCTGTGGTGACTACTTTCTCTTTGCGAAAAGTCCTTCATAAATGCGATCTCTCGGGCAGATTGACTATGTGGGCCGTCGAAATGAGTGAATTTAACGTAGAATATAAACCAAGGACTGCAATTAAGTCTCAAGACTTGGCTGACTTCGTGACCAATTTCAGTCCAGGGACTACTGCCTCTAGCAACCAACGCGGCAATAACGGTGTCGGGATCGACGCTGGGAGTTTGGACCTTATTTATGGATGGAGCTTCCAACGTAAAAGGGTCCGGGATCAGAATAGTCTTAATCACGCCTTCGGGGCAAACCTTAAGGCAAGCCATCAAAATGATCCCTTTAACTAACAATGAAGTAAAGTATGAAGCTTTGATTATTGGGCTCGAATTGGACCGGGGGCTTGATTCTGAGGTTGTTGAAATCAAATGTGACTCATAATTGGTGGTAAATCAGGTCTACGTGATCTTTGATATCGAAGAAGAACGTATGCAACAATACGTGGTAAAGGTCCAAGCTCTTTTGGCGCGATTCCAGGAGTGGTCAATTACTCACATCCCGAGGGAGGATAATGCAGAAGCGAATGCATTAGCAAACTTAGGATCATCGACGGAAGTGAAGGGATCGAAATATGGAACGGTAGTACAATCAGTCCTGGATACAGATGGTTATTATGAGGTAAATTCGACTAGTCTGGTCTAGGACTGGAGAAATGAAATAATCAAAAATCTCGATCACGGGAAGTTTCCCGAAGACCCCAAAGCATCATGGGCATTACGCATCAAAGATACACGTTATAGCTTCAAGAAAGGCCAACTGTATAGAAAATATTTCCAAGGCCTGCTGTCCCGGTGCTTAGGAGAGTTAGAAGCTAATTATGTCATGAGAGAAATCCACGAAAGGATATGCTTAGGCGCATATTCTTTGGTGCTGAAGTTGGTACGGGCAGGATATTACTAGCCTCTCATGGAACAAGAAGCCAACGATTTCGTACAGAAATGTGATAAGTTCCAACACTACGCACCACTAGTACACCAACCGGCAGAACCCTTACATTCGATTTTGTCCCCATGGCTGTTCATGAAATGAGGGATGGACATCGTCGGACCGCTGCCACTAGCTCTCGGGAAGGTAAGGTTTCTTCTAATTTTGACTGATTATTTTTCTAAATAGGTGGAAGCAGGTCCTTATCAAAAGATCGGAGAACGCGAAGTGGTCTATTTCTTGTGGGAAAATATAATTTGCAGGTTTGGAATACCCAACATAGGTAGCATGCGATAATGGGCCACAGTTTATTGGTGAAAAAGTTACAAAGTTCCTCGAAGACTTGAAAATAAAAAGTATCACATATTATCCCTATCATCCAAGTGCAAACGATCAAGCAGAGTCAACAAACAAGGTGATTATTCAAAACCTCAAGAAAAGGTTGGAGCAACAAATGGCAAATGGCCCAGAAATTGTCTGGAGTTTTATGGGCCTACCGAACAACGACCAAATCGAGTACAGGAAAAACTCCTTTTTCCCTCGTGTACGGTGCTGAAGCTCTAATCCCGACAGAATTGGTCGAACCCACTTTGGGATATTCTCATACAAATGAAGAATCAAACAATGAAACAATGTTAATCAACTTGGAACTGCTCGAGGAATGCAGGGACTTGGCACATGTAAGAATGGTAGCTCAAAAGCACAGAATGGAGCATTATTATAATCAAAGAGAAAACTTACATTATTTTAAAGTAGGAGACTTGGTTCAATGGAAAGTAACCCAAAATACCCGAGAACTCAAGGCGGGGAAACTAGGACCAACATGGGAAAGTCCCTACCCGATTTTAGCTGTCACAGGGAAAGGTTCATATGAGTTGGAGTACTAGAATGGAGAAAAGTTGCCTAACAATTAGAACATGTCACACCTCAAAAGATACTATTGCCGATGAACATTATTCAAGCGGAAAGTATGTGCTGCACACTTTTTCCCTTCGTTCAGTTTTTGTCCCAATTGGGTTTTTCTAGAAAGATTTTTAATAAGGCACTGACAAAAAGCATACTACGAAGACAACAACAATAATACATTTGATATCAAGGCAAACAAACAAGCTTCCACTCGGGGATGATTAGATTATCTTTGGTTCGATAGCGAATTCCCACTGGGAAGTTAAGTTTGCTACCGAACAGAGGTTACCCGACCGTTCACGGGAACAAATCACTAGAGGACTATTAGGTATTCTTTCGCTCGATAGCATGGATTCCTAAGGGGAAGTAAGGTATGTTGTCGAGTGAAGGATTACCTAGCTGTTCATTAATGGAACCTTCGAAGATACAAGACTTACCAGTGTCCCAATTTGCACTCTTGCATTCTAACACTAGGGGGAATGATATGAGGATATGGTAACAATGACTGCAATGTCAACCGAGGAACAAAAATTCGGAAAAAAAATGCATCATCGGGACCTGGGACTGCGTAGCCAGCCCCATAGAAACAAGTTGTACAAGATAGCCACAAGTAATAGAAAATTCTTTTATTTATGTATTTTTTTGAAAATAGAAGGAATAAAATGAAATCCTTTTGATTTTATCTTGTTTCTTGTCTGAACGATGAGCTAACTTTGTCATTTGAAAGTTAAACAAGTACTCAAATTTTAGTGCCATAATGAGCAGGAAATGAAATGCGAATAATGCATCATCGGTACCGGGGACTGCGCAACTACCCCGTAAAAACAAGTTGTACAAGATAGCCACAATTAATGGCAATTTCTTTTCTTTATGTATTTTTTGAAAATAGAAGGAATAAAATAAAATTCTTTTGCTTTTATCTTGTTTCTTGTCTGAACGATGAGCTAACTTTGTCATTTGAAAGTTAAACAAGTAGTTCAGACATCCTCTTCAAGAGCACCATAAACATAATAGGTCCCTCTCTTATAAAAATCCTCACATTAAAGGTTGGTTTAAGAAGAATCTATGCCCAGAATCTAAAATGCCATCGGGAAAAGATACACCCGAAGCCGCATATGAAAAGGACGCAAAAAGTAAACTCGCACAAATACTTATAGAAACCCTCACGTAAAAGGGATAATGCTCGGAACCAAAATGCTTTGAGAAAAAGGCATCCGGGGCTACACATAGCAAAGCGCTAACAGAAAAACATGTGCAGAATGCTTGAGCAAGTGCAAAGGATAAATACATGCATGAATATTCAAACAAAAGTAAGACTCAAATGATACTTGAGCAAAACATATATCTTTATTTATAAGAATGTGCCAACGGTAAAAGTACAAAATGAGAAAAAGAAAATAAAAGTTAAACTGCAGCGCCTCCAGAACCAGGAGGAAGAGAAGTATCTGCATTCCCGGGAGATGAATACCAGTCTGGTCTTTAACATCGCCGCCTTCCGATCCCTCGTCAGTTCCCAAAAACTCGGAACCAGAACCAGAAGAACCAGAAGCATCAGACTGTATCGTGAGTCTATTTTTAGCAGCCAACTCAAGCTCTCGAGCCTTATCAATTTTGGCATCACATTCAATGATCCCAGTTTTGGCGTCTTCCAAGGTTTTTCTCCTGATGATGTACATAGAATAGGTTTTTTTTAACAACGAGGGAAGCTGCTCGATGCTTAAGTTCTTCTTTGAGTTGGGGAACCTCGGGAGAAAGGCTTTCTTGGGCGGACCTAGCAGATTTGAGGCTGACATCAAGGTCGCGGACAGTTGAACTAAAGAGCCTATTATGCTCGATAGTTTTCCTATATTTCTCTTCTAGCTGGGCGTGTTTTGCCCCCACATCAGCCTACTCTTCAATTTTTGAGTTCAAGGCTGCCTCTAAGTTAATCACCTTTTCAGCGCAGGCAGCCTCACGATCGGTTGCAGTAAGAATGGTGTCCTGGACTTCAGCCCATTTAACCTTGGCTTCATCAAATCTAATGCTCAGCGGACCAATTTCTTGGCTAAGGGTTACCACTTCTTTCTCGCTTTGCTGTAAATGAACCTCCATAACAACGACCTTAGTAGCTTTGGTTTCTAGTTCCGAGAGGTGGAGAATAGTTTGGTCCCATTCCACCAAAAGCTGATTCCATTCAGAAGTAAGTTCCTTCTTCTCGCGAATCAACCTCTGAAGTCTCTCATAAGCAAGAAAGTTGGCTTACAAAACAAGAAGAAGTAAAACTTAGAATATTTTCATACAAAAATAGAAGAAGTAATGAAGGAAGAAAAGAACGTACTGATGCAGCGTTATGCATAGAGTTGTTCAACAAGCACTCTCCTGAGAGTTCCTGAATCACTTCCCAATCCTTTTTCTGAAGCCAAAGGCTTCAGGTAATTAGAAAGCTCCACCGGTCGTGATAGCAAGTTGCACCCGGTAGAGACCGAAAGATTAGCGTTCCTCCTCCTTTGTGGATCTTCAGAAGGGTCAACATAATTTTGCCCCAAATTTGCCATGAACTGGGGACTGTGGAAGAGGAACACCTTCTTCATGATCAGGTGTGGCCGATGGAGGTGATGTAGCAAATGGTGGTAGAAGAGTGGATGAAGATAGAAGTGATATAGCAGTTGCTGGTGTTGGTGAAGGTGAAGATGAAGCTGATGGAGTCGAAGAGTGAGAAGCAGCTTCATCAAATGTAGTGCTAGATGTTGGATGCTCACCAAACAAAGAAGAGAAAGACCTAGTACTTATCCCCATAACATCGATTACAACAATTGGTGCCCGAAAATGGGAGTTGGCATTTTTTACCAAATCAGATTCTCCCCAAAGTGCTGAGACATCATCCTCAGTTGGTGTAATTATCTCAATAGGTCGAGCATCCTATTGAGATGATGAGGATCGTCGCCTTCTATGTAAAGAAGCTCCCTCATCACTAGCTTCTTCATCGTCATCAATCATCACTGTATCTATGGTCGGCCTGGAAGGAGGACTAGTCGTCATCTCCATCGGAGATGACTCAGGGGAATTAGTATTTTCCCTAGCCGTGGAGGACCGTCTTCTATTTGGTTGCTTATCCTCCGGCCAGGGACTCCATACAGAAGTGGTTGCACCCGAAACATGCCCGTAGATTCCTATTCGAGTAAGTGCTTCCTGAAGCAGCCTCACTGCATCATCATGATTAGGCAAAACGTCTTCCTCGAGGACAACAACAGAGCCCGAAGGTAGACTCAATTTTGTGAATAGGTCAGAAGGGTTCAGCCAAGTTATTCATATACATAAAATGGAAGTAAGGTAAATTAAAATTTCCAAGATTTTTGGCCTTCCACCCGTATTTAAGGGCCTGTTCTTTACACAAATGAGTTTCGGGCGTTGTGACATACAAGATCTTCTGAACCCATTGGTCCAAACCTTCCACCACCGGCGGGATCCATCGAGTTTCTGAAACATGCGAATGGTGAAGAGATGATAGGACCATAAAAGAATATCTAGTAAAAAGAAATACTAAACAAAGAGCTTACGAATGCGGTTCCAAGCGACCGGGCAGGATGAAGCCATTGTCGGAATGATGTCGTTGGTAGTGACTGTAACGAACCGCTCCATCCACCCACGGTCGTTGTCATCATCCATGCTAGACACCAAAACATGGTGGCCACACTTGCAAAGGTTTTTAATTCCCCCGCGGAAGATTTTGGTTGAATAGAGATTCATCATATGAGCTAAGCTTAGCTCCTCTCCAGTTTCTGGCACAAACGTCGAAGGCAGGAGTGCCAAACATACCTAGTAGCGAAGGAAAAACTCCGCAATCACGGAATCAAGCTCTCCGCTCAAAGAAAACGCACCCAAAGTGAAGGGATACATGAAAAAGTATGTAAAACCTTCCTTGCGAAGGGTCACTCTGTCCGATAGATCAGGAGCAATGATATCCAACTCATAGTAGTGGCAGTCCTCCTTCACAGCAGGGACACTAGAAGAACGAATGGAAGATGGGTACCTACTAACAACCTATGTACTAGGGTTAGCAGTAGGGAATTTTTCTTCAAAATATTTTTAGGTACTAAGTCTTCTTGGGATGACGGAACCCACCGTTGGAGGAACAAAATCCTCAATTTTCTTCTTGTTCTTTATATAACCAACACGCTTGGAGGAATAAGCCATTAAAAAGAAGAAGGAAGATATTTTGTGTTTGAAGAGAATTAGAGAAAGGATGGAAAATAATTGCAAATCAGAAGCTCAAGAAATATTGAAATGCAAAGAAAAATAATGTTTCATATAAGTAAAATTTTGGCGGCTAAATTCATGGACATGATTACCTCGATAATTGGCAAAAGGTATGCTGAATCATGGGATGATGGGTGTCGGGGCATTAAATGCGGAGAAACATGTTTCTAATCAACTATCGGAAACCTTCAGAGGGAGTTATAGTAATTCCCGCCAAAAAGGTGTTTCTACCAACTTCCTGGTAACACAAAGTTATGTCACTGGAAAGTAGAGGGACTATTGTATAGGATGAAATATGACATGACACGTGGTCGCCTAAAGGGATGACACGTGGAACCCAAGACGGGGATGGTCGAAGACCGAATAGAACCATTTCGCCTGTCACTAGAAAGGGTAACATTCATAAAGGTGCATTAAATGCTCTACGACCGGTAGCATTTACTAGGAAATATTCTACAACATTAAGAGCGACGGTCCATTACATAAAATTTTTCATGTATGTGCACCGTTACATCTTCATCAATGACCCTCATAATTGACATTAAAGGAGTGCAAAATCCTAGGACCTCCTTCCCTAGACATAACTACAATTAGTGAACTCAGTTATCATTTTAAAAACACACGAATTTTATGCTAAACTAATACTAATTCTATACAAATCTTAATACAATCTTACTTTCTTGTTTTTTGATCTCATCATTGCTGTTCCCAGAAACCGTGTTCACGGAATTATCATCTCTGTTGTTTCATCTACACTTTAAGGCTAAGTATTGTATATTTCTTCAATTATTGCATTATTTTAGGATCAAATTAGTTCATTTGACTAGAAACCACGTATAAAGTAAACTGTACCGTTTTACGGGTAAACAAATTCTAATTCTAGAAGGTTGATTAACTGCACCCACTCTCTTTAGAAGTGATAGCCATCCCAAAATGCACATCCTCCATTTTTCAAATGCAGGGGACCTACCTAGATAGTTATTTCCCCAAAACATAACTAGGGAAAATCACAACTAACGTCCATGATGTTTAACCTAAATTTGGTTATTAGGCTAAAGCAATTAAACTTGTAAAATTATGCCACGAGTATGAAGATTTCATTTGGTACAAATGTGGGGGAGAAGGAATATTGAAAGTACAAACTAGTGTACCTGTTTCAAAGATCACGCCATCCATTATACCTGGTGGATTCATAACTGTTCAAGAGTTAATGCCGAATCCCGAATATTTGAACTCATTGACTTGCCTTACCAGACATTAGAGACTTTTCGGGTATTTGATCTTAGTGTTTATAATCCGGGAGGTGCTTTTCTTCGATTGACCTTTCGATTCTTCCTACTGAGATAAATCTGTCTGACTTTTAGCTAACTAATCAACATTCACCATGTGTCGACTCTTGCGGTCCAAAATAACAATCGATTTGGCAACAAAGTGGAATAAAATAGATTCTTAGAAACGTGAATTTGTACAAGTGATAAATTATTGGCAACAAAAATACCACATGATTGTATGTGTGGGCGCGGGGGCGCAGCTTTCTCTTGGATTAGAAAATCTACAGTTACAGGAGATATAGAAGAGCTCAGATAGTTTGATAATTGGAACAACAACGAAATCTAAATGAACAGAAAGCTGCCAACTAATGCTAGATTGTTTGTTTACCCGTAAAACGATACAATTAAATTTGTAACGTGGTTTATAAACACATAAATTAACTTGATCCGATAATATGAAATAAGTAAGAGTGGAATCAAGATTACAGAAATAACTTAAAGGAAATACAAGCTTGGTCGTTGATGAGCCTCTCCGGAAGCAATAATATGTGTCGCGCCCCCTTTTTCTAACGAAATCGGGTTTCGACATTTTTGGGACAACTTCTTTTGAGAGGGTAAGGAGTTGAGAGAGTCGTCACCTAACGGATTAAGGTGCGTTAGGGAACCTAGAGCAATTAACTTATAGAACCAGTTTACATCACCAGAGATCGGGTAAGGGCTCAAATTACCTTGAGGGGAAGGTGTTAGGCACCCCCTCGAGGTCCACAATGGTGGGTCCCGGCCGAACTTAAATTAAGCGAATAAGTCTAAAAAAAATAGAAGAAAACAATTTGACCAGATGCGATATCCAATTTATTCTAAACAGGAGTATAGGGGGTCCTAAGTTTTTTTAGCCTATAAGATCATTCCATACAATACTTTGTGACTCCCTCAAGTTGGGGTGTCACTCATAGTATTAATGCATGGGCTATCATCTCCTTACTACCCAATTACTATCTTTAAGTTGTTACTTAAGCGTTCTAGCAGTTTCTAGCTCGTTCCTTATGCGTGCACTACCCGTCTCTTACCTATGGTCCTGGAGGCACTAGGACCTCTATTTGGGATAGTTCTAGGCCAACCTATGTTAAAAATGTGAAATCTAGGCGACAAACAATAACAGACAGGACTTTCAGATAAGGAACAAGTATGAGCTCATATTGACCTCTGCACATAGACAACAAAAGCACGTAAACTTTATTACTTTGGAATCCTATAGACATGATATCTATGTGGGAAAACAGAATGTAGAGACAGTTTATTAAGGCGAGCATTAAGACCTATTTGTTTGCCTACTGATTTTATTCAGCATGAATCTGGGCACTTCAGGCAGTAATATGTCACAATTATAAACCCAAAATTATTTTTAAGTCCTACAAATATATTGCCTAAGTGACTGAAAGTAGCGAATGAATTCAGAGTCGACCAACAGGATCCTATAGGCATGATTTGTACGAGCTTATTAATTACATGCCTATAGACAGGATTTCTAAGTGTAGCACTGATTTTAACTCATAAGGACATGTTTTTATTCCTTTTAAATCCTATAGGCATGCTTTCTAAGCCTGAAGCTGATTTAAACTCTATAGGCAGGATTTCTAAGTTTGGAACTGA
Source organism: Nicotiana paniculata (assembly GCA_005239505.1). Taxonomy (NCBI): domain Eukaryota; kingdom Viridiplantae; phylum Streptophyta; class Magnoliopsida; order Solanales; family Solanaceae; genus Nicotiana; species Nicotiana paniculata. The sequence goes on along the minus strand of MDKI01068822.1, from coordinate 328 downwards.
TTTCATCCTATAGGCATGATATCTATTAGCTTTAAATCATATATGCATGATTTCGATTTTTGAGACTGATTTCACCCTATAGGCAGGATAGCTATTAGCTTTAAATCCTATAAGCATGATTTCTAGGTTTGAGATTGATTTCACCCTATATGCATGATATCTATTCACCGCATGTGGGCGGACATTAAACAGATTGCCAAGAAAGATCATTATTTCAAACAAATAGGATCCTATAGATATGGTCACTAATGCACAGTGGGTTAAAAGTGTCACACCTCCTTTTTTTATTACGCCCCAAAGGGGGTATGGGAGTTTTTCCAATTAAAGT
>ML337971.1:0-14713 GCA_005239505.1 Nicotiana paniculata | reverse complement strand
GTGCTTGTTTCATAGTTCCTTTATCTGTTATATTTTCATATTCAATCATTTCATTATCTGTTTCTTTAGTTTAGTTTGGGGGATTTGTGCCCGGCGGTGTAGGTTGTGGCAGGTGACTCAGATGTTTCATAATGAAGTCTTCATGTTCATTGCATCATTATCGGTGCTATGTGGTTTGGAAAACACAATTCTTTCAGATGTGGGGCTAATTGCCAATGTTGAGTTGGTTTTGGGAAGCTATTATGATCAAAAGTTTTATATGAGCCTATGTGTGATGTACTATGTTGTGCGGTCATGTCTTGTGTGTGTAGTCATGAGTTGATGCAACTGATTGAGGCTAATGCCGGATATGGATTTAGAATCGGGTCTTTTGTAAATGAGTAGAGGGTGACTAGCAGAGGTATGAGGCTTATAGGTGGTGATGTGAAGGCTATATTATGGTTGTACGTGTATCATCATGCTTATTAGGGTTTGGGTTACGTGGGATCACCCGCGGGTATGTGTTAGAAGTGTGTGATTGGATGAGTTCAAGGTGAGTCCTGGCACGTTCGAGGACGAACGTTTGTTTAAGAGAGGGAGGATTTGATGACCCAAAAGGTCATCCCAAATATTTCTAGGTAATTCAACGTTCCGAGGTCGTGAAAACCTCCTTCTATCTCACCTCGATTTGCGTGTGCAGCCTGGGCGTGTAGCCGAGAAGCTTTTATGTGAAAAACTGATAAAATAATAATTTTTATGTTAGAAATTTGAATAAAGTTGACTTCGGTCAACATTTCTGGTAAACGGACCCGGATCTGGACCCGTGATTTGAAGGTCCGGGAGGGTCCGTAGGAAAATATGGGACTTGGGCGTGTGCCCGGAATCGAATTCCGAGGTCTCAAGCCCGAGAAAGGATTTTTTAAAGAAAATTGTTTTCTGAAAAATATAAAGGTTTTTGAAAGTGAAATTTGAGGTGAAACCTGTGGTATCGGGCTCGTATCTTGGTTCCGAAGCCCGGAACATGTTCAATATGTTTTATATGTTTTCTATGTGAAATTTGGAAATAAACGGACTTCGTTTGGCGTGATTCGGATCAAAAATGGAAAAATTGAAGTTTAAAGAAGTTTTAAGAAATTTCATTGATCTTGGGGTTTAATTCGTTGTTTTTGATGTTATTTTGGTTGTATAATTACTCGAGCAAGTCCGTAGGATGATTTTTAGGTTGTATGCATATTTGTTTTTGAGCCCCGAGGGCTCGGGTGAGATTTGGATAGGCGTCGGAGTGATTGTTAGGCTAAAAATCTGGTGTTTGAAGTGCAGTTGCTAGTGTCCAGGGGTTTTTTCTATGCGAACGCACTCAAGGGAGTGCGAACACACAGGGTTATAGAGTTCTAGGGGCTAGGTTAGTACTAGGCTTGTGTGAACGCACCCATGAGGATGCGATCGCGGAGGGTAGTCTATTTGCAGCTATGCGAACGTACCATTTAGGTCGCGAACGGATAACTTAAGAAGGTGGAACCTGGGGACTGGGTAAAATTACCCTGTGTGAACGCGGCCCCACAACCGCGAACGCATAGGTCTGCGAACGTGGCCTGGGGCCCGCGAACGCAGAGAACAAACTCGTCCAGCTATTTTAAGTGTCCAAAAACAAAATGTATACGGGATTTTCCACCATTTTCATAAAACTCTTCTACTCCAAAGCTCTTAGGCGATTTTTGAAGCACTTCTTCACCATAACATCTTAGGTAAGTAATCCTTGACTTGCTATCTTCCATTTATATCAACACCCATTAGATTCTTGGCCTAAAAACATGAAATCAAAGGTAGAAATTGGGATTTTTGGGTAGAGTTAGGTGTTTTTGAATATTTGGGAATTTGACCTTGTTTTGGGGTCGGATTTCAAAAAAAATTATATATTCGGACTCGTGGGTGAATGGGTTATCAGGTTTTGGTCCGAACCTCATATTTTGACCAAGTGGGGCCGGTGTCGATTTTTGGAATTTTAGGAAGAATGTTGGGAATTCTATAATTAAGCATTGGAATTGAATTGTTTAGAATTTATTGATGTTATTGGATCAATTATGTCTAGAACGATTGATTTGGAGTCGAATTCGAAAGGAAAAGTGGTGCTAGAGGCTTGATTTGGATTCTTGGAGTCGAGGTAAGTATCTTGCCTAACCTTGTGTGGGGGAACTACCCCTTAGGATTGAGTCTTCCTTGTTGATTGTAGTCCGAGTATGCGAGGTGATGAGTGTGTACTCGTACCTTATTGATGAAATTAAAGTGGTTAAACCTTATCGAACATGTAAATGAATTTCTGGAAAGATCTAATACTATTTTCGTGACCATTAAAATAGAAATTGTCATTTACTTGAGTACTTGTTGTCCCGATGTAGTCAGGGTGGACTGTTTGAATGTGTATGATTATGTGTGACCGCTTCGCAATTTATATTCCGCGAGCAAGGTGATTTCTTCCACTACTCTCATGGGAGCGGGTCGGACGCCACGACAGATTAATAGATGCATCTATGGTTTGCGCCGTTCGACCCTTTGGCAGTGCACAATTTACATTTATGTTGGTTCGGGCCGTTCGACCCTTAGCATTTCCTGCGCATGATATTTTCTGGACACCATTTGTGATTTGAACTGTTTAATTATCTTAAAATACGAGTTGTTAACTGAAATGACGGAAATTGAGATTTATAATTTATGGAAGAAGCTATCCTTTCCTGTTGTTGTTTGTTATCTGATTATAACATCCATGTTTAGCATCACACTTGTTTATATTAATTTGATCTCTAGTAAGTGTCAAAGTCGACCTCTCATCCCTACCTCTTCGAGGTTAGGCGGGATACTTACTGAGTACACGTTGTTTTTGTACTCATACTACACTTGCTGTGCATTTTGTTGCACAGGTACATGTACATATAGTGGCCCCGCTTGGCCTCGTGGCATGGTTGATATGGGGACTTGGGTGAGCTGCACCTCTCGAGACGACCCGCAACCAGCAGAGTCTCCTTCAGCGTATTGAGTTGTACTTTCTTTACCGTCCCGTTTGTATTCTAGACGGTTATTGTTTTTCATTTGGCGTTTCATAGAAATTGCTCATGCACTTGTGACACCGGGTTCTGGGATGTATTTGTTAATTGAGGTGTTAAAACCTTGTTATTTACTCAGTCAATTTTTTTTATCGAATTTTATATAATGAAATGAAAAGTAACGATTTCACATTAATAAAATATGAACTTAATTAACTAATGAGTGTTGGCTTGCCTGACTACGGTATCCGGCGCCATCACGACCTTAATGGATTTTTTGGTCGTGACACAAATGTAACCTCAGAAATTCGAATCTGAAGTAGTTCAATCTCTTCAATGCAACTTCAGAAATCAAATATGAAGTTCCTCTATCTTTCAAATGCAACTTCAGATTTCGTATCTTAAAATCTGAAAGATAAACATGTTTTTCGAATTTTAACAATCCAATACACGATTCAATGTGCGAATCTACTCCAAATGAGCTCAAATTTTACACATAACCTTTAAATATCATAAAGAACAAATCACAAGCGTCAAATTATCAAACAACAACAAATTTAACTAACTCATTTTACAACTAAGAAAAAGAAGAAACTCTATGCACAACTGTAAAGGCGAAGAGAAAAGTACATGTATCTGAATAGCGCAAAACTAGGTGCCACATGAAAATTTACAAATTTAAGGGTAGCTGTTGGACAGTGGTTAGGATCTTTTGTGTGAGCTCGGGCTTTTTGCTGCTGTTTTTGGGTTGGCCTAACAGGTCATAGAACTTTGGGCTTTTCTTTCATTTATAATGTTCTTTTCCCATTTGATTGATTTTGTTCTTTAGATACTAGAACACCTATAAAATACCGGCTATTTATACAAAGATTCCAATATACTCCATTGTCCATAAAACTACAAAAGTAACTTAAAAAATAAATAAAAATAAACCAATTACCAGTAAGATGATATTAAGGAATAAATTTTTTTGTTTCAAGTAAAGACATTAGTTGACGAATCTAAGAACGAGACTTTTTTAGTTAAAAAATAAAATAAAATATTTACGCTGAAGTAATTAGCTAAATAGTCCTATATTTGCTATAGTATTTAGCATGATTTACACTGAATTAAAGAAGATGACATTATAACAAATTCACTATTGATCATTTAAATTTTCTACAGTAAAATAAAGGGAAACTTACACAAATGTCCGAAATAAGTCTCAATTTACCAACCTCTAGCCATTAGTCATAGACTTACCAAAACTAGCCAAGCACATATAAAAATTGGAAAACCAAATAAATAAAGTTCTTTCTCTCAAAGAATCACATGCAAAATCTCCTTCCATATTTTTAAGCGTGATTAGCAACATTAGATGCAAGACCTAAAGAAAATTTCATGGATGAGGTAGCAAATAAGGTGGTGAAATAAAAAAAAATATATACAATATTTCAAAAATCTACCCAAAAAAGGAACTTTTTCAACGGGTATAATTGAAATTCATTGAAAACATATAGATAAGTCAATATACAAAATTTGAGGAAGATTGGATGTGATTTGGACTGATTTTGTATCAAAATTCATAATTAAATCGAGTTCAAAAAATTCTTCTACGACACATGTATCAAACATGTATCTCACACACAGGTATACATGTGATACGCAATTGATACAAATGTGGTACATATGTGATACACAAATGATACATAGTGTGATACACATAAGTTCAGTTTTTACTTCAAATATTCAATTCAAACCACCTCAAAACTTCAACAAATCATCCCAAAACTGAGATTCAAGCTCCTTAAGATGTACTCAATCTATTCTAATAACACCCACTCAAAAGAAAGCAAATAGCTAATTGGCTAATATTAGTAAAATTTGGATAGTTTTGGGGCGTGGTGCATCAATTTGAGTCATCGGAAGGGCTTGGAAGCCGGTTATGAATCTTCGGAGCGAGGTAAGTCTCATTTCTAACCTTGTAAGAGGGAATTGTCCCCATAGGTGAAATAATTAAATATGTGCTACTATTTGTGGGGGCTACGTACGCACGAGGTGACGGGAGTCCGTGCGTAGCTACTATCATGCTTATGTCCGGGTAGTCTAGGCCCATAATGTGATGACCCAAATGGTCATTTTATGAATTAAGACTCCAATTTAGGCTTATTAGCCATAAAAAGACTACTTTTAATTACCTGAATTTGTGTGCGCAGTCCGGGCGTGAAACCAAAAAGCTTTTATGTGAAAATATAAGAAATAATAATTTTTAGAATTAAAATTTGGTTTAGTTGACTTGAGTCAACATTTTTAGTAAACGGACACGGATTTGTGTTCCGACTATCCCGGGAGGTCCTAAGTAAAATATGGGACTTGGGTGTATGCCCGAAAATGAATTTCGAGGTCCCAAGCCTTAGAAATTAATTTTCGAAAGAAATTGTTTTGCTTAATTATTAATGAAATAAAGAAATTAATTAATGTTTGAAACCATTGGTATCAGGATCATATTTTGGTTCCGGAGCCTGATACAGATTTTTTATAGTATTTGAATATTAACTGTGAAATTTGGTGAGAATCAGAGTTTATTTGACGTGATTCGGACGTCCGGTTGAGAAATACTGAAATTGAAGTGTTCTTGAGAAAAATGATGAGTTTTGAAGTTTAATTCATAGTTGTACATGTTATTTTCATAATTTGATCGCACGAGCAAGTCCGTATGATGTTTTAATACTTGCGTGCATGTTTGGTTTAGAGCCCCGAGGAGTCGGGTGAGTTTCAAATAGGTTTAGGTTGTGTTGCGCCCGTTCTTTCTTATGCTTCGACATCGTTATTCAAGCATGAATGATATCATATTGAATAAATGAGCTCCAATTTCTGTTTTGAATGATGTATTATACCGTATCGTAATTACGGACCCTTAGCAAAAAGAATCGTTGAATTTGGACATCGTATGAGGAATTTATGGTCATTTTACTAAGGTTGCCAGATTTTTCAGATTAATTACGAAATTGCCACTGGCAGCATATTTAAAAATCTACACTATTTGCAAATATTAAAACCTACATATCTCATTCATTATACGGTCAAATTGAGTGATTCAAAAGCCTAAATTGACCTGAATTTCACAAGGAATCCATTGGAGACATAAAATCGAGTTTCGGGATTGTTTGGTACGAGAAACGAGGCAGAATAGCTGGCAGAAAAATATATAAAACTAGGGTTTGTTCATTCTGTCATATTTTGAGTTGGGGAGCTCGTATTTGGGGGATTTTCACCATAGGGATTGGGGTAAGTGTTCTATACTCTTTTTTTTTGTGTTATATTTCAATTACCCAATGTTTCTCATCACTTTTAAATCAAAAACTAAGAATTTTCACGGTAAGAATTGAGGGTTTGGGTAGAATTAGGGAATTTTGCAAAAATCGAATCTTTACCTCGAATTGAGGTTGTATTTCGAAACTAATTGTATATTCAGGCTCGTGGGTGAGTGGGTAAACGTAAATTTGGTCCGAACCTGGAGTTTTGACCAAGCGGGCCCGGGGTCGGGTTTTAATTTTTTTTTAGAAAACTTAGGAAAAATTATAATTTTCAGTAAAGTTAGTTCCTTTAGCATTAATTAATGATATTAAGTTAATTATGGTTAGATTCTAGTGTATTGGAGGTGAATTCAAGAGGAAAAGCTATAATTGAACAGTGAGTGGCATGCGAAGTTGAGGTGAGTGCTTGGTTTAACCTTGACTTGAGGGAATAGGAATCCCCAACCTGATTGTTATGTGAAATTGCTTGTGTGTAGTGTATAGGTGAGGTGTCGAGGGCCTATGCACTACCAAATTGTTGTTTATCATGATCCCTTTTGCATTTTTCATTTATTTGCTTTCTGCCTTGACTGTTTTATGATTGTTGAGGTTTATATGGTCAAGTTATGATCTTTGCAGTAATAAATCTAAGACCTGAATAAGAGTCACATGTACTTTTGTCTTGATGTTATATAGATCAAGAATGCATTTGGATTATCGTTTTTATGTTTTTCTTTTGAAGATTTAGTGAAGTCTTAAACCTTAGACCAATAAACAAACAAAAATAAAGTATTGATAATATTGTAGAGTAGGACCCCAGACTTTAAAAATGTAAAACCTAGGATAAGATAAACTATTTTGCGTTTCATTAAATTTAGGTCATGAGTGAATAGATGAAAATATTCATTTATAGGCTGCTTTTAGAAATATGTTCAAGTACGTAACTGGATTATTCCACATATGCTACTTGACTATTTGTTTTCATTAGATTATTGCCAAGTATTAGTGCACGCGTGTTAAATGTGTTGGTTGTTCCCTTGATTTTGTTATGGTACATAAAGGTTGAGCTGGATGACAGTGTTACGATATTTACATATATTCTGGTTGGTTTCACTATGAAATAATATTGGATAAAACTTGTGAGTTATACTGTGTTTTGTTTACAATTGTTGAGATAAACGTGTTGTGAAAGGCTTGGCCTGAATTATGAAAGTTTTTTTGATAAATAAAGCAATTGATAGTGATAAGGGTGGACAATATGATAGTGATATGGGCGGACAGAGGAAATAAATGATAGTGATAAGGGCGGACATGGGAAATAAATTATAGTGATAAGGGTGGACATGGGAAATAAATGATAGTGATAAGGGTGGACAGGGGAAAAAAATAATAGTGATAAGGGTGGACAGGTGGGATCGGGTTGCACGCCGCAACAAGACAGTAATGAGGGAGAATATTTATGTTTTACTGATTTTAATTACAAAGATTTGGAAACTTTACTGTTTTCTACTGTTTTCCCATATCTTGCACATTTGGTTATTTTAAATTTATGTTTGGAAACTTGGAAAGTTGTGTGAAATTTTGGTGACAGCCGAGGCCTGGAATAGGCGACTAAGTTAGTTTATTTTTTTATTTATTGTTGCAGTTATATTTTCTTTTTTGCGTAGAATTGTTTTATTACTTTATTATATACATATATTGTCGTAGGTTAAGTTATATGTCGCGACCCAACCTGTGGGCCGCGACGGGCACCTGATACCTTACTTAACCGAGTACTAACATAACATATCTTTCTTATCGTACTATCATGGGTAAATGGGCCAAAAGGGCCGTCATGCGATAACAAGAATAAAATATAAGTGCATACTAGATACAAGATGACCCAACATTATATAAAAACTTACACATGTGAAATACGAGCATATAAGGCTGACATGATCATTTGTAAACTCAAAACATAGGCCGACAAGGCCATACAAGTATCCATATACCTTACGTATGTCTACAAGCCTCTAAGAATACATAAATTTCATATAGGTTGGGATAGGGCCCCGCCATACCAGTCAATACATATCCCAATCATACTGACCAAATAGGCAACTCCGGAGCAAGTGGAGTGCAACAACACCTTTCGCTGAGCTGATATCCTACTAGGAGCATTGTCAACCTGTCTATCGGGACCTGCGGGCATGAAACGCAACATCCCCAGGCAAAAGGGACGTCGGTACAAATAAAGTACTGAGTATGTAAGGTCAAAAAGAATAAGTAAGAACAATAATGTAAAGAGAGATATAGGAGATACAATCCGTAGCATCTGATACCTCTAAGAGATAGTGACATGAAATGCTTGATACATATATACACATAATCTTTTAAAAACATCCGCCTCTGTGGGCATCATCATCATCATATCGTGCCCGGCCTCAAAGTGGACTCGGTATAAATGTACCCGGCCACGTAGAGCTCGGTAAAACCCAACTGATCAATGGTTTTACAATAGGTGCCGTACCCGACCGACTATAGCGCGTCTCCGTAGAGTAAAATAGATACTATATATAATGCATGATGGACTCTGGGAATCATGCTCTAAACTTTTTGAAATGACGTAAGGTAGTTGCACCTTCTATTAACATTATGGACATCATACCATGAATATGAACTTTACTAGGAATCAAGGATTATACATACTTTCTTGGAATAACTTTTTAAGGAAAGAACAACATTGACCACCTTAGTTGCTGGGAGTAGATTCATTATGGAATAGCGTATCGTTTATGTTCGTTTCACTTTAGATCATGCTAAAAGAATATAGGAAGAGTCTTAACATACCTTAACCAAGTTGAGTCCTTAATACCTTCCAAGAAACTCTTAAATCAAGTCAACTCAATCTATCATATCATAAGGAGATTCAAAATCAGTGTTGAGCAATGGCTAAGTCTGTAACATAAGCTAGTAGCTCGTTTAAGTAAATTCAGGCAGCATCTTCTCTGTAACAAGGCCATCCTCCAATACCATATACAAAAAAAAACAAGAACAAAATAATAACAACATGTATGCATTATATCTCAACCTTATATCCACCACAATATATCACAAAATAACCTACACACCCTAATCACCTCATACATGAAACGACAACAAAAGTAGTGTCAAACAACATTAAAAAAATATAACGACGAACAACCATCCCATCATTCCATCATTATGTGTTGTTTTCACACACATTTTATCCTCCAAAACTCCATGAAACATCAGCACAAGAGGACAACACGAAACAGCCCACAAACAGTCCACTACAAGTCAAATAACTCGAACTCACGGCTTCCGATCACCGTCCCGTGAATTCTAACTATTAGGAAATACATTTATCAAACTTCTTTGATATTTAAACACTTAAATGTAGATATTAGACGTTTCTTAACTATGAACTACCTTCCAAAACTCTAACTACAAAGAAAAAAGAGAGGTGTTATAATGACACTTACGTCGTATGGATTGTTTTGATGTTATCGCTTCTCAATTTCATGCCCGGGATGATAATCTTCTTTAAAACCCTAGAAGAGAGCTTAAGGATATGTTTATGGGTGTTCTATGGTCGTGTTATACTGAAAAATGAAGAGAAATCTGACCTAAGACTTGTATATATCAACTTTGGAAAAGTCAAAGAGGTGCTAGCTTGGCATCCTAGCATTGGCCCATCTTCCGACGCTTATATCTTTTTATCCGGAAGTCGTATGAATGAACGGTTAAGAGATTTGGAAACTAGATTCCAATAGATTCAATTTGGTATATAATATGTCCCAATAATACCTCATATAACACACGAAATGTATTGGTCAAAAAGCTTTAGTGACCCACCTATTTGTCACTTATGATGTCTACGCAGTCTCGCGAAACTGCAAATATCTCTCTACTCCTATGTCGTATTAATGAACGGTTTAATGCATTGAAAAACTAGACTCATAGATATTCAATTTGGTTGGTATATCATCCAATAATTACAAGAATATTGGTAGAAAATCTCAGTTACATTTGACCAAAATTTCAGCACATTACGAATGTAATTTGTGAAGACCTTTGCCAACTTTTGTTCCACAACTTTCTTGACCTCAAAACGTAGCCCACGACTATCATACGACAAAAATAACTCATAATATAACCTCCTTATCATGTAACTAACCATAGTATCTTCCTAAATTACAAGTCATAACTTTCCAAACCCGTCTACTTTCGACGAAACTTATTTTCTTCAATTGGTTTAGTTTCTAAGATTTCCAACCCTCTTGGTACACATTATTAATGATCATAAATATTTGTAACCTCAAAGGTAACATGATTAACTTATTTTATGTTCTTCCAAATTTAATCTTATTTATGAGCTTACATCGATTGACTTATGATGTACTTTCACGTACGAAAACATGGGGTGTAACATCATTCCCCCCTTTGGAACATTCGTCCTCGAATGTTGAATAATGCACTTATATGTCTCCTGAGCAATAGATCTTACGAATACTTTAATATTGTCTTTTCGATCTAGGGAGTTGTTCGATGAATAAATCTAAAGGCTAGGGCATTCCCCCCTTTAGGCTTTTTCTCACACCACGACTTGTGGTCGAAATTCTTCCAATCTCGTAACTGTTTCTACCTTCTTTCATGCAGCCTGTACGATTATAACCTTGAATGTGTGCCAATGCGACTCTTATCTCTTTTTTCCGTTAGCTTTTAACCAATCTCTAGGCTTCACTTTGTGAACATATATAGTATTATGACAAGCTGTCCCTCTAGCATATATAGGTGTACTAAAGTTCTTTGCTTGGTACTTTGTTGAACTTACGACAATTCTTATATATTATTTCATGACCTCAGATATCTATGCTTATGGCTTTACAAAAAACTAGGTAGGTTATATTGTACCATAACTCTTACTTCAGTTTATTATTATCGAGACCTGCCACCCTATGATGACCCACAAGGTAATCCCGTATATTTCTAGCTAATTCTCTGTTCCGAGGTCGTGAAAACCTCCTTCTATGTACCTAGATTTGCGTGCATAGCCCGGGCGTGTAGCCGGGTAGCCTTTATGTGAAAAATTGATAAAAACGATAAAATTGTATCAGAAATTTGAATAAAATTGACTTCAGTCAACGCTTTGGTAAATGAACCTGGACTTGTGATTTGGTACTTCCGGAGGGTCCGTAGAAAAATATGGGACTTGGGCGTATGCCCAGAATCGAATTCCCAGGTCCTAAGCCCGATAAATGAATTTTTAAAGGAAATTGTTTTCTGAAAAATATAAATGTTTTTGAAAATGAAATTTGAGGTGAAACCTGTGATATCGGGCCCGTATCATGGTTACGGAGCCCCGTGCAGGTTCAATATGTCTTATATGTGCTATATGTGAAATTTGGTAAGAAACAAACTTAGTTTGACATGATTCGGACCTTAAATGCAAAAATTGATGTTTAAAGAAGTTTTGAGGAATTTCATTGATCTTGAGGTTTAATTCGATGCTTATGATGTTATTTTGGTGATTTGATTACCCGAATAGGTCCGTAAGATGTTTNTTAGTTTGACATGATTCGGACCTTAAATGCAAAAATTGATGTTTAAAGAAGTTTTGAGGAATTTCATTGATCTTGAGGTTGTGTGTTTATTTGGTTTTGAGCCCCGAGGGCTCGAGTGTGTTTCAGATAGGATTCGGGTCCATTTTCTCTCATTTTCCTCTAATGTTTCTGCTATCTGGTGTCCCCTTCTATGCGATCGCATAGACAAATCCGAGATCGCATAGTGTAAAATGGACCAGCCCAGTTTCCTTAATCGTGATCGCACTGTTCACTTTGCGATCACACAACTTGTAGACTTCCCTCACATACACACGTTCGCGACCGCACAGTGTTATCTTGGCAGTGGCTATTTGTTCTTCTATGCGATCGTAATTATTGGTCCGTGATCGCAGAAGCTAACTTACTCCTTATACGCGATCACATAAGCCATTCCGCGATCGCGTAGAGCATTTTAAGCCAGCTTCATTTTCCTTCTACGCGATCGCGCCTCGATCCCCGCGATCGTGATGCTTTAAAAGCATGGGCAGATTACAAGTTCCCAAAATCAGGGGTTTCACCATTTTAATCATATTTTGACTTCTAGAACTCGGTTTTGGGCGATTCCTTGAGGAATTTTCACACAAATATAATGGTAAGTGTTCTTTCGCTAGAATTAAATATATTTCATGAATTAGTTCTTGTTTTTATCATTTAAATTGTGTTTTGGGTTGAGGGTATTGTGAGTTTTGAAAGAAAATTTCAAAAATGAATATTTATGATTTGAATGACAAAATTTATCGGAATTGGATAAATTTAGTATGGGTGAACTCGTACAGGAATGGGTAATAGGAATTTGTAAAATTTGTCGTGTTCCAAGGTGTGGGCCCGAGGGTTGACTTTTTGGTCGATTTTTATAAATATGCAAAGATTGAAACTTTATTATTCGGAATCGTTCCTTATACGTTTTATATATATTTTGAAGTTTTTTTAGTTGATTTTTAGCCGTCTAGAGGCCTTCCCACCCGAGAAGTCTATTTTTGAGTACCAGTTGTTGCCTTTGAGGTAAGTATCTTGCCTAACCTTGTGTGGGGGAACTACCCCTTAGGATTTAGTCTTCTATATTGATTGTAGTCCGCGTACGCTAGGTGAAGAGTGCGTACTCGGACTTATTTGAAAATAGATTTCACTTTAGGGATTTTCACATCCTTATGTTCCCCATATATGAATTTCACTTGTTATATCTGAATTCCTGATTCCTAGTATCATAGCTTCTTGCTCAGATTAGAAGTACGTGCCTAGCATTCCTTGTTTCCTATTTGATCTTATTTGACTTAAAGGAAGAATTTGCTTTTCCTACCGTTATATTATATTTTTATTCATACACTGCCTATGTGACTAAAACACTAGTATAATCTCGCCTATATAAATGGCTAACAAGTAATTGGAATATCTATATGCTGGTCAAGCATGGCGTGAGTTGTACATTGTGATTTAAATTATTTTCCTCATATGTACTTCTTAGGTTTAATTGATGATCACCCATGTTGATGGTATTCTTCGATGCGGCCTATTTATCAAGCATTTGTTCAAACAGAGTTTATTCGGCGAAGCTAATTGTCTAAGTGAGATTGGTTATAGCTGATTCCCTTGCCAGGATGATTTGGTTTCTTAGTTGCGAACTTGAATGTATAGAATCGTTGCTATATTTGTCTGTCTTCCTCTCGTTATGATGTTGTCTCTTTGTGCTTGGCATTCCTCTCAGTGGCTACTTCTTATGAGTGAGTTTTTACCACATTTGTGATTTAAGTATTTGTATTGATTTTCTCATCGCACTTTGTATTCGGCTTGTTTGGTTTCGCGCCGGTTGTGGCAATATATGTTGTTTCTGTCGCATTCTAGTTTTTTTCCTAAGTGGCTGCATTGCATATTTAAATCGGGAGTACGGGCAGAGATCCGGGAGCTTTCCCCCTATACTTCACTTCATATTTAAATTGGGACTACGGACAGAGATCCGAGAGCTTTCCCTCTGTACTTCACTGCATATTTAAATTGGGACTACAGATAGAGATCCGAGAGCTTTCCCCTATACTGCATCACATATTTAAATTGGGACTACGGACAGAGATCCGGGAGCTTCCCCCCTGTATTGCATCACATATTTAAATAGGGACTACAGACATAGATCTAGGAGCTTTCCCCTGTACTGCATTGCATGACAAATTCTGAGTTGCGGACTGAGTTCTGGTAGTTTTATGATTGAGGAGATTTGGATCGAAAGATATAAATATATATACTGAAAGGTATAGCTGAAAAGTAATTATCTCCGGGAAAAGTTATGTCTAAAGGACCTCTATTTCGAAAGTATATTTGAAAAGCATTTATCTTGCAGGATAATGATATTTGAAAGAGAAGTACTTGGGAAAATATATTTTTAACATCACGTATTTTGATGATATTTGAAAGAGCAATATTTGGGAAAGTATATTTGAACACCAAGTATTTTGAAGAGAATATGTTGTTAAGATTTCTCTTTATAAAAATATATAAATATACATTCAAAGAAAGTATGTTTCAAAGATAAAATTTCTTTATTCCGAAATGATTATATCTTTTAAAGCTTTCAAAATAAACTCACAATCTAAAGGTTTTCACTCGAAGGTTGACAAGTTTTATTGAGTTTATTGGCTAAGGCCCGACGTGGATAAATTGATGCAGTGCCGAGTTGCTAGTGCTTTTATTGGGTTTTGATTCTCGCCATTAGGATTGCATTCTTTCCACTCTCTTTGTGTATTTCTATTATGTTGTCCGTTGATCGTAATTATTGAATTTCCTTCCGTATTATCCGATAGTATCGTTATTTATATTGAAAAAAAAA
>MDKI01184253.1:0-17311 GCA_005239505.1 Nicotiana paniculata | reverse complement strand
CTATATGCATGCAAGATGTATTGGGGGTACAAAAAGAATCCTTTTTCTTTACAGTCGTATCTAATGTGATAAGAAAGCGCTCTTAGTTCAGTTCGGTAGAACGGTGAACAAAGCCCTAGCTTCTAGAGTTCGCTGCTTTTCCCAGGCCGGAGCCTTAGTAGAAGTGGGTAGGGGCACTGGGTGGACGGTCTATCCATATATAAACATATATCAAAATTTATAAATTTGTAGTTTGTAGACAGTTTATAAAATGTAGATATATTGTAGATATTTTGTAGTTTATATGTATTTGTTTTTTTATATGTTTTTCAAAACTGCTAGTAAGTTGTTAACTGCATAATATGTCTTAACATACATTCAAAAACAGATGTAATTATATATATATATATATATCAGAATATAGTATACATATTACCTGCTCAATGCCTTTTTCTAATTTTCTAATCTTTTTAACAATAGCCTCCTTCTCCTCTTCTCCATCTGTTTGTTTGGGTTCCAACGTAGGAGGATCAGCATTGGGAACCTCAGATGTTTGTTCAGTCTCTTTAACTTTGTACTCAATTTTGTATGGCAAAGACAACAACTTAATCTCTTCGAGAGATTCACTTAGGTTGGTAAACTAAATGAGTAAAAACCAATTAGTTTGATTAAGGAGAAATGTAGAATAATTGTAGATATATTGAAGGTAAATGTATAATCATAAAAAACATATTTTACCTTTATCCATTCAGGCTTTATCATTTTGTCTTCAAGGTAGCTAACCAAATCTGCACCTTACTAGCTGACCATGACAGTATGCGAGTTGAGTTAGAACTCCTCGTAGCTAGATCAGTGTTGACGGAAGAGCAACACTCATACATCCATCCTTGCATTGCTAGTGGGCATCCTCGTATGAGATAAGAATGTACATACAGATTTAGTCTGTGCCTAACAAATTTCATCAACTGGTTGAAAGATTTAATACCCCATGGGTATGACTCATACTGCCCAGATTCTACCAAATAGAACCTAAAGTGATCTACAAAATCCACATAATTTTTGTCCGAAGGACAAATGAAAAATTTTAAAAGATAAAGAATGCACAACTTCACTGCATCCTCATCGTTTACCCAGGTTCTAGTGGTTACTATCTGTTTCAAATATAACTTCTCTACTCTTAATTTGTTAGAAAAATAACTTCTCATTATCTTGCTAACAAATTTGGAAGTATAACCAAAATCTATAACCTGAGTAACACATCTTAGACCAGTAATTAGTGCAAACTCCCTCAATCCAAAATTTAGCGTTTCACCCTTTAACTGGACAGAAAAATATGATGCATTAGATGAGGTCAATTCATACTTCATGAGAAGATGAATGGCCTGGTTTTGCATGCATATAGTGGGAAGAGACAGTAAGTATCCAAAACACGTCTTCTTAAAAAGCTTCAACCCATTTGGAGATAGAAACTCTCTAATTTGGCTAAGAATGCTAGGATCACACAATGTGTGGAATCTAAGCACACCATAATCAAAATTATGTGGGGAAAAAAAGTGTCCATTCTACACAAATCAATAAATAATCTCACATTAATAAACTGCCTAAAAAAGATACATTCATCTACAAATTATCTACAACATAACTACAAAGGATTACATAATATCTACAATTTAACACGTAATATGCAAATAACCAGCAACAAAAATATCTACAATTCTGCTGCAAATATTACAAGTAATCTAAAAATATAACTACAAAAAGAACTATAAAATATCTACAAATGTAAAGGCAGAACATCAAAACTACAAATAATCTTCAAAATTAAGACAATTAATCTACAATTGTCTAAAAACAAATATTACACAGATTTTAACATCCTAAATCAAACTAAATAATTAGAAATGAAATTAATAAATTTTTACCTTCACCACTGAATGTTTCCGAACATTTTTAGGGTGTTTTTTTGAATGTTTCTTCATTTTTGGATTTTCCGAACTAGGAGACACCTTTGCTTTCTTTCCTGTTCGAAGGTTAGGCACCTCTTCGACAAAATCGTCATCTACCAATAACTCTTTCTCTTTTCGTTTCCCTTGTTTCACTGGCGTATAAGTTTCTCCAGCATCGACATCATGTTTTTGTTTAGTTCTCGTTTCTTCTCTGATTTGTCGGGGAGAAAGACTATGAGTCGTATCTACAATTGCATGAGAAGATTTCCCCTGCTTTTTGGGTGATTTTGGTGATAAAACACCCAAATCAAAAGAGGGTATATCATCTTCTGCTATTTTTTTATGACTATGTTTCGAAGCTTTATTGTTCTTCATTGAGAAACTTTAACTGGAGTAAAATGGGTGAATCAACTTCAATTTTCTGTGAATTTAAGGGAAGAATGGGCAATGGAAGTTTGTGTGGTTTCAGAAGAAGGAAAATGTGTAAAAAGAACGTGTGTCTGGGTAAACGTGGGTGAGGGTGAGAGTTTAGGAGAGAGAAACGTGGGATATACAAACGTCTTTAGTTAAGGAGTAAAAAATGTCCCATTAATTAGACTTTTAATTAATTATGGTATAAAATTGGTAATTAGGTATACTAAATGTAATTAAGTCAAACCTTAAACATTGAGGATAATAAGGTTTACTATGTGGTATAGGAATGTAAAAATTTCTTAAAAAAATGCTCATTTCATGCCACTGCCGTTACACCTTTGGCTCACCTATACCACTCATCGTTAATTTTTAAAACTTTTTTTTAAAAATTAACGATGAGTGGTATAGGTGAGCCAAAGGTGTAACGGCAGTGGCATGAAATGAGCATTTTTTAACGGATGGCATGGATAGACCATTTCTGAAAGTTGAGTGGCATTTTAGGCTTTTTCCGAAGTAACTATGACCCAATTCAATATTTAATAAAGAATTTGCTGCAGTATGCTACTTTCTTCGTTTCAATTTATATGAACTTATTTTCTTTTTAGTCCATGCAATAAAAATAATCTCTTTTCATATTTGGAAAGAATATAGCTTTATGCAATAATTTATAGCCACACAAAATATATAGTATGCCTCATTTTACATCATAATTTTGATTTCTAATCGTAGCTAAATCTTCAATTTCTTATTTGTAAATAAGAAATTGAAGCAAAATAGCTATTAAATGATAACTTTGGTTTACTAGAGACATCAACATATTGTTTTAGCTCGGTAGAATCTAAATCCTTTTCCTCAGAATCCTATTTATTAAATAGAAATAGAGAACGAAAGAACTAGAAAGGTTGTTAGAATCTCCCCTTATAGAAAGATCATCTAAAAAGCTATTCGTTTTATCTGTACTCAGACCAAAAGCTAACATACATGTTATGGATAGAATTCTTTTTTTGTTCTTCCGAATTTTTTCACATCTTAGATATATAAAAATTGACTCATCTCCATAAAGGAGTCGAATGAAACCAAAGTCTTATGTTCGGTTTTGAATTAGAGATATTAAAAATAATAAATCGATAACGACTATAACCCTAGCCTTCCAAGCTAACGATGCGGGTTGGATTCCTATAAATTTCTCTTTTTACTTAAATTCCGTGCCAGTCAAATAGATTCGCTAAAACACAATGACTATTACTTAGGACGACATGGTATTGCGACTATCAACTGCATCTTATAGTTACAGTTGTTCAAATTTTCTTTCTGCACTTATCCTTTTTCACTACATGGTGAGTTCCATATAGGGGGTGGGGTGGGGTTGTCAAGCATCTAATGGTCCACTCAACTCAACTATTTAATCATAGAAACTACCACAAACTTGTGTCCCAAGAGGTCAACTACCTTGGAGGCTACGGTTTCTGGTGCTCTTTTTCTTTCATTAAAAAAATCAGCAGGAACATGGAGGCAAACTATATTTAAATGTTCTTGTTTTAGCTTCCAAAGTCACCCTTATCTGTTTCATTCCTTCTCCAAAAATGGGTCGTCAAAAGAAGAAGGAGAAGCTAGTCAAATTACCTCAAGAAAATGTCAAAAACTTTGTCGAGCCATGGCCAAATCTCCCTCAACAACTCCTCAACTTTATTGGAAGACAACATCCTTACGAACCTGATCGAGTGCAAAACATCAGTTTCCGCGGTGTTACTAAATCATGGAGAGCATCAACTAAGCAATGTAGTGCCAATGCACGATTACCATATCTTGAACTTTCTCATAACAAAGAAAACTACCAGTCCAAGACTCAACAACAACATACTCTCAACATCTCATTTCGACCAGGTGAATATTGGTGGTACGGTACAAGTCCATGGGATAAACATTGGACTCATTTCCATGGCTGCTCGCACGGGTTGATTGTCGCTGGAGGAAAAGATCCTTCAGAATACGGTCTCATGGTTCTAACAGCAGAAACCAGAAATTGGACTATTCCCCCTTGGGATACCACAATTCCATTCAATTTTGCAACTGTGTCTTCAAATCCTTCAAAAAATTACAAGGACTGCTCTGTGATGGTTTTAACAGGCTGTTCCTATCCACTTTTCGTGGTTTGTCAGATGGGGTACCAATTCAAATGGATTAAACAAACAAGCAGTCTTGTCGATCCAAATTGTTCAAAAAGACAACTTATGATACTTACTAACGCCATCGGCTTTAAAGGGAAGTTTTATGCATTGAGTTTGCAAGGTACTTTAGCAGTTATTGAAGAAATTGAATCTGAATTTCAAGTTACTAAATTAAGCAGAAGCCGAGCTGTTCCATCAGTTTTCTCAAAACACTTCACAGAGTATATTCTTGAATCCAATGGAGAAATCTTGTTGATTTTCTTGATATCAGAACAATCAACTAAGAAAGTGGACAAAGTGGAAGTATTCAAGCTACATTTGGATGATCTATCATTGTTAAAGTTGGATAATCTTGGAAATAGAACAATATTTGCAGGGAGTAATTGTTGTATGTCAGTTAATGCAAGTCAACTGGGCTGCAGAAGCAACTGTGTCTATTTCAATGAGGATGCTACTAATACTTGGCAGTTTTATGAAATGGAAAGTGAGACTATTTTTCCATGTTTTGATGATTATGGTTCTCAAACAAGAAGTCCATCATGGGAAGAGCCAATAGGGGAGAATAATTGCTTGTAAGATGAAAATATGTGTCAAAACTCAGTTTTCAATTGTCTATGTTGTATTACCAATAATTACTTGTAAGAAGAACAATATGTCAAATCTAGTTTGTCACTTTGTCTTTTGTTGTACAAGTATTACAAAAAGTCACTAACTGCCTTTTAAAATTAAAAGCCACTCAACTTTTCTCAAGTATAATAGAAAATTTACTAAATACTTTTAATAAGCTAACTCAAATGGAATCTTATTTTCTGAAAATTCCATTCAAGTTTGCAACTCTGTCTTCAAATCCTTCAAACAATTACAAGAACTGCTCTCTGATGGTTTTGACAGGATGTTCCTATCCACTTTTTGTGGTTTATCAGATGGGACACCAATTCAAATGGATTAAACAAACAAGCAGTCTTGTCGATCCAAATTGTTCAAAAAGACAATTTATGATACTTACTAATGTCATTGGCTTTGAAAGGAAGTTTTATGCATTAAGTTTGCAGGGTACTTTAGCAGCAATTCAAGAAATTGAATCTGAATTTCAAGTCACTAAATTAAGCAGAGACTGTGCTGTTCCATCAGTTTTCTCAAAACACTTCGCAGAGTATATTCTTGAATCCAATGGAGAGATCTTGTTGATTTTCTTGATATTGTTAGGATATACTATAAACCATGCGTATTATTATAGTATTCTTTATGGAACAATTGTTTATTCATTTATTCAATTCAATTAAGTTTTATTCAAATAGATCATATATTTTTTTGTGTGTCCATTACTTATATAGTAGATGATTTAGTGTATAGCGTTTATGTCACGACCCCAAATCCTAACAGGCTGTGATGGCGCCTATCGTGGAACTAGGTTAGCCAACCATCACATAACTACACACTTAGTTTAATCAAATAACGCAATATCATTAAATATCAGCATAGCAAACATGAAAATTTCCTAAGTCTTTAGGCAAAATAATTCACTGTCTAAACAATTCTCCCAGGAATGGAGTCAACATGGTCACGAGCATCTAAGAATATACCTAACTCTGCTAATGTCTTAATAAATGTCTATGAATCAAATGCTAATACTATAAGAAGAAGGGAAGTGGAGAAGCTGTGGACGCTGAACAACTACCTCGAAATCCCGTAAATGGTGCTGATAACGAACGAATATGGATACTACTCCGCACTAGTACCTGGATCTATACACAGAGGTACAGGGAGTAATGATAAATACGTTAACTCAATAGTAATGAAAATAAATCACAGTCTGAGAATAAGAAACGCACAACACAAATACACCAATCCGCAAAACAATAAAATGCCACGGCTCAATAAGGTATATAGAAGTTCAAACCAGTTTCCGTAAAAATTCTTGAAACAAGTATAATTTCTAATATTTCTCAGTAAAACTCCCAAAAATATCAGTTTGAAAAATGAAGTGAATCATAATCAAAACTCAGTAAAATATCATCAAAAATCTGCCCCTCGGGCCATAATCATCACTCATAAATATTCTCTCAGCACCTCACCATCACTCTGTAACAATCACTCAGCACCTCACGGTCACTCAATATCAGTCCCTCGGGCATCCTCACTGTCACTCATACCTCCCAATCACTCGTCACTCGACAATCGCACTCAGTAGGTACCTGCACTAACTGGGGGTGTGTACAGACTCCGGAGGGGCTCCTACAACCCAAGCGCTATAAACAAGCCAAATCATGGCATCAATCACTCTCAGGCACTCGGCCTTTCTCATATCATAACATCCTCACAATATTGGCCCTCAGCCTTACTCAGTCAGACACTCTCAACATGTCACTCGGGCCATAAATAAACAGGGTTCTCGACCCAAACAGTATTTCCTTTCAAGAATTAATATCAACAAGCGTTGAGTGTCAAAACAATTTATCAGGAAAGACTGAGTGTAAAATCATAATTTTTAAGTGAGGAATTATCAGGAAAATAGCCCCCAAGGGGTTAAAATAGATCAGCACTAGGCCCCAAACATGACTTACAACCCAAGTATAACAAAACATATCAATAATATAAATAATATGCTTTAAAAGCAGTTTTGCAACTCAATAGTTGCCTAAAAAGGAAATATATTTCCAAATTTCCAATTCGTGCACGCCCCACACTCGTCATCCAGTGTGTGCGTCACTCCAAAACCGTGAAAGGATGTAAAGTGCAGGGTTTTATACCCTTAGGACAAGATTTAAAGACATTACTTACCTCAAACTAGCCCGAAAAGCTACTCCGTAATGCATTTGCCCCTCGAATCAACTTCCGAGTGCTCCAAATCTATAAAGATCAGATCTTTCTCATTAAATTATGCTAAGAGAATGAATTCCAACTGAAAAATACCAATTTTAGCATAAAGTCCGAAATTAGCCAAAACCCGACCCCCGGGACCGCGTCTCTGAACTCGACAAATTTTATACCAAAATGATCTTCATCATCTCACGAGTCCGTACATATAAAGAACTCGAAAATCGGAGTTCGTTTGACCCCTCAAATCATCCCTAGAAGGTCTCATAATCTCAAGCCCTAACTCCACATTTTTCTACTTATTTTCATGAATTAAACACTGATATTTTGTTCCTTAATCACAGATAATCAAGTTTTAGGGTCCAATATTCATACCTCAATGAAGAACAATGATTTCCTCTCTTCAAAATTTCCTCAAAGCTCTTTTCCCGTTCAAAAATGGTGTAAAAGGGTTTAATGGTCGCGGAGGATTTTTTTAAATACTGTTCGCGCGTTTTACTGTTCACCCGAGTTACTGTTCATGCTGTTGTGAAAAAAAATGCAGCAGCTTTTCTTCTAGTCTAAATTGATCCGTTAACCTTTCGAAATCCTCCCGAGGCCCTCAGAAATCTCAACAAATATACCAACATGTCCCATAACATCATTCGAACTTAGTCGAGCTTTCGAAACACCAAAAACACATCAAATTCAAGCCTATGAACTTTGAAATTCCTAAATTCCACCAACGATGCCGAAACTATCCAAAACAACTCGATTGACCTGAAATTTTGCAGACATATCCAAAATGACATTACAAACCTGTTCCAATTGTCGGAATTCCATTCCGAACCCGATAGCCTATTTTTCACTGTCGACCAAAAATCGCCAAAAACTAACTTTCGCCAATTCAAGTCTAATTCTACACCGGACATTACAAAAATATTCCGGACACACTCCTAAGTCCCAAATCACCTAACGAAGCTATACGAGTCATAAAATCCGTATTCCGAGATCGTTTACCAATAAGTCAACTCTCAGTTGACTTTTCCAACTATAAGGCTATTTTTAAAGACTAAATGACTAATTCTTTCTACAGCCATTCCGATTCCAAGCCTACCAACTCTAACATATAATAAACAGTATAACCAACCTATGACAAGGCAAAAACAAGAATAATAATGAAATTTCTATGGAACGACCGGCCGAGTCGTTACAGTTTGGCTTATACACGGAAGATTAAATTATCGGTTCTTATAAGTCATAAAGTTTATGTTCACAATCTAATGACGGAATTGGACAGACCATCAGAATGGTTGTAGCAAAAGATTAAATATAATTTATCTTGACTATGAGAATGGTTCAATTCCAACTTCTTGTGCTAGTACAATTTGTATGTATTGAACATATCAAGTAGAGATAAGTATTTTATAATGACTTAATAAAATAAATTCTCTAGTCCATTCAATGTACTTATACTCTTAATCTTTATATAATTATTATTAGTTGTGTGTGTCATTTATTATTTTGATTTATTAAGAGGCGAGATTCTTTCGTGGGTCAATAAGCCTGGTAAATTGGACAATAATGATATACATTGGCGAAGTAACAATTAGTTGATAGAATCCATGTTTCGATTTTTGAGATTGATGATACTCCTTTATGAAACTTATAAGTTTTCATGTGTAAACCCGACCTATGAATTTTGTATCTGACACATGAAATAAGTTAAGCGAAAGTCGAAAAGAAGTAATCAATAAATTAAATTGTTAGTAATTTAATTTGATTGATTAGTATCTGAATCTTAACATGGAGAGTTAAATAAGGTTTTATGGAAGAATTTCAAAATTGTACAAAGGAGTGCAATTACGAATTTTTAGTGGAATAATTCGCAATTTATTATGGTAGAAAATAATTTCAAATTTCGAAATTAATTCCATAATATGAAACCTTGTTAATTAAATTATGTGGTCCTTACTGTGTCTAAATAATAAGAAATAAAAGTAAACCTTTCCTTAGTGGGAGAAGAAAACCTAACAGGTTTTGGAAAAGAGTTTTACCCTAAAAAACGTGGCTATATATATGAGATATAGGTTGGCCGTTTTTTGCACTAGTTCTACACGTTTTCTTCCTTGAATTTCGATCACCCAAAATTCTCTCTTTTCGGATATTATTTGGGTAACACGGTAGAAAACTGTGGAAGTTTGCTGAGGTCTTGCAAATCTGAAACTGGAGACGGTGATTAATTTACTTTGTTCACGCTTCAAGAGGTAACTCGAATAATCTCAGTATGTGCTAATTTTTTAATTCACACGTGAATATGATACTGTAATTACTTCCGCTGTGATATATAATCCAACAATTGGTATCAGAACAATCAACTAAGAATGTGGACACAGTGGAAGTATACAAGTTACAGATGGATGATCTATCATTAGTAAAGGTGGATATCTTGGAATTGTATTACTTAGGAAGTTTCAATTGTGTTACTACTTCAGGAGAAAATTTAAAATATGAAATATTGAGTATATATTCCCTCAATTGTATTACCTCTTCTGGAGGTGAATAGTAACATATTTACATCAAGAGCACATTCATATTTACGGGCTTTATTAATAATGTCACATTCACTTCGAGGAATGTATTAATATTTATAAAAAAAATTCTCATCCTTCAGGGAATCGAGCATAATTATCTGAACGTGCATTAATCACATCAAATTGTGATGCTTCAACCTCTTTTAAAGTATTTACTACTTCAGGAGCAAATCGAGGCGTGCATGGAATATAGAGAATATTTCTCTAGCTTATCTTCAATTGTAACCATAGAAAGCCTAAATTATCACTTCTGGTGGTAATAGGTATATACTACTTCTTGTGGTTAACAAAATGTAGTTACAATGAGATATACGAAACATAATCACTTCTGGTGGTTGTATATTTCTTGCAAACTCTGCTGTAAGTTGATCTAAAAATGTTATCCACTTTGTAATCTTTTATTAAGATAATTAGACGAAAACAAATACCAAAATAGGTACTGTATACGTAGCATATACCCAAGCAAGCGATGATAAAGATATTAAATCAAATATAAGCAAAAGGCTCAAATTACTTTACACAAATTTGGTCACTCCAGACGTAAGTGATATCCACATCACTACCACCAAGAAGAAAAGCTTACCACCTCAAGGATATAATCTGCCTTATGATGCTCAGAATGAACAAGATCTAACCATGGACGTAAGAGCGTCACCTTACACACTACAATATTTTAGGGCTACAACCACACTTATTTTAGGTTACGCTTAAAAAGTCTAGCAAATAATATCTATGAGACCGCTTTCTAAGTGTGGCCTTTGGTTAGAGTCTTTGGCCACAGGTTTTAAAGCAACGCTTACAAAACGTTTTAAAAAAATGTAAAGACTACGCTTCATAATTGTTGCCACATCATAATATTTTGGGCAACACTTACTAATGATATGGCAACGCTTTTCAGCGGTACTAAATTGTCATGCTAAATGTTACACTTTGTAAGTGTACCCGAAAGTTTCCTATAAGAGAATTATCCTTAAAATTTCCTCCCAATTTTACGCGCGCGACTATTTTCCCCAATTCTAAAACACAACCAGTAGAAATTACCATTTTTAGGAATAACCCAAAAAAGAAAATAAAACCTAGAATTCAATCTTTTCCCAATCTCAGGTCCAAGACGCAAAAACTCTCTTTCTGCAAATTCTTCCAACCTCCCATTGAGTATGACCAATCATCTTCCCCATTTTATTCAGACTTAATACTCAAAATTATGTTTATGTAATCCATCTGATTGAGAATATTAATTTTATTTCTCTTTTGATTTATGATGCATTTGATTTTAGTTTATTACGTGTGATGACCCAAAAGTTCATCCCGTGTAATTTTAGCTAAATCTGTATTCTGAGGCTATGAAAGCCTCCTTTTATCCCACCTCGATATACGTGCACAACCCGGGCATGTATTCGGGAAGCCGTTAAGTGGAAAATTAATTAAATGATGATTTTACATTAATTATTTGAGTAAAGTTGACTTTGGTCAACATTTTTGGTAAACGGACCCGAACCTATGATTTGACGGTCCCGCAAGGTCCGTAGGAAAATATGAGACTTGAGCGTATGCTCAGAATCGAATTCCGAGGTCCCAAGTCCGAGAAATGAATTTTTAAAGAAAATTGTTTTCTGAAAAATATAAAGGCTTTTAAAAATGGAATTTGATGTGAAACCTATGTCATCGGGCCCGTATTATGGTTCCGGAGATTGGAACAGGTTCAATATGATTATTATGTGTTATCTGTGAAATTTGGTAAGAAACATACTTGGTTTGACGTGTTTCGGATCAAAAATGAAAAATTTGAAGTTTATGAAGTTTTTGAGAATTTCTATAGATTTTGATGTTTAATTCGATGTTTATGATGTTATTTGGATGGTTTAATTACTTGAATAAGTCCATAGGATTTTTATGAGGTTGTGTGTATATTTGGCTTTGAGCCCCGAGGGTTCGGGTGAGTTCCGGGTAGGTGTCGGGGTACAAAAGTGGTGAAAAATCTGGTGTTTAATGCATTTTCTGGTGTCATGGTATTTTACCCTATGCGAACATACTCAAGGGAGTGCGAACGCACAGGGTTATAGAGGCTTGGGGGGCTGGGTAGTAATTACCCTGTGCGAATGCGACACTTAGCACGCGAACGCATAGGCAACACCTGTTTCGAACGCATAGGCAACACCTGTTAACCCTGTGCGAACGCGGAGCTTTGGCCGCGAACGCACAATGTATTTTCACCCCAGTGATTTTAAGTGTCAAAAACAGAATTCATTACGGGATTTTTATCATTTTTCACAACCCTCCTTCTCCCCCACACCCCATAGGCGATTTTGAAGAGCTTTTTCCTCCATAGCTTCATAGGTAAGTAATCTTAACTTCATTTTCTTCCATTTTCATCAACAATTATTAGATTCTAGGCCTAAAAATCATAAAATCAAAGGTAGAAATTAGGATTTTGGGTAGAGTTAAGGATTTTTGAATATTGGGAATTTGACCTCGTTTTGAGGTCGAATTTCAAAACAAATTGTATATTCGGGATCGTGGGGGAATGAGTGATCGGGTTTTGGTCCGAACCTCGTGTTTTGACCAAGCGGGCCCGGGGACGATTTTTGGATTTTTGAGAAGAATGATGGGAAATCTAATATTAGGCATTGAAATTGAATTGTTGAGAAATTATTGATGTTATCAAGTCAATTATGTCTAGATACGATTGTTACGGAGTCGCGTTCGAAAGGAAAGGCGGTGTTAGAGGCTTGATTTGGATTCTTGGAGCCGAGGTAAATGTTTGGCCTAACCTTAGCTTGAGGTAATAGGTGTTGTGTCCTAATTGCTACGTGTTTATTCCATGTTCAATGTATAGGTGAGGTGACGAGTACCTATATATGTTTGTCAAGCATGACCGTGAGTCGGAAACTACAATTATATGATATTTATTGGCTTTCACTATGTTTATGGGTTTAATATCAATTTGATAGCTATTCATTTGGTGGAAATTCTTGGTTATGAGTAGTTTTGAGTAGTTGATCGGTTGGGGAACTTTATGTTGGATTATATACTTGTGTAGGATTTGGTATAGTTGTGTCCCTTTCCGGGACGGTATTATTCTTGTTGATTATTTCGTGCATTTAAGGTTTCTCATTGTTGATTTCATGCCAACTGTTGTTTTTATATTGTTATGCACGAGGGGAAATTCCGTGCCGAGTGTTTGTGAGGTTATGCACGAGGGAACATTCCGTGCCGAGTGTTTATTTATTTAATGCACGAGGGGGGGGGAGGGACATTCCGTGCCAAGTGTTTATTTATTTATTGCGCGAGGGGATATTCCGTGCCGAGTGTTTGTGAGGTTATGCACGAGGGGACATTCCGTGCCGAGTGTTTATTTACTTATTGCACGAGGGGACATTCCGTGCCGAGTGTTTATTTATTTATAGCACGAGGGGACATGCCGTGCCGTTATTGTTCAGAGTTGTTAAATTCCTGTTGTTATTTATACATTCCAGTTTTTATCGTATTCTGTCATTTCAGTATATTGTTACCCCTTCCCCCAGCATGTTAGCTCCATTTTTTGTGCTTATCTGTTATTTCTTGTCATTACTTCTTTACATTATAGAACTGTACAAGTATTCGTTATTTGTCGTGTCCTAGACTCGTCACTACTTCGCCGAGGTTAGGCTCGACACTTACTCAGTACATGGGCCGGTTGTACTGATGCTACACCTGTACTTCTTTATGTCGTGTAGATTACGGAGCCGAACCCAGTGGGCATTGATCGGGGGAGTATCCTTCAGTCCACAGGCGACACTGAGGTAGTCCCGTAGAAGTTCGCGGGCCTTGGCGTCACCATCTATTTCTTTCCTTCTGTTTCATCTTGTATTTCTAGACAATTACACTTGTTTAATTCACACTCATGTTTTTAGTAAATCTTAGACTGTCCGTGAAATTGTGACACCAGCTCTGGGGGTGTATTTAAGGAAATTTCGTAAGTTTTATTATTTAAGTTGTTGAATTACTTATCTTCTGCATTTCTAATTATAACTGTTCTAGTTTACCACTGTTATTGCAATTGTCTATAATAAAGGAATAAATGTAATAATTGGAAAGTTGGCTTGTCTAGCGGGTTCAATGTTAGATTCCATCACGGCCTGAAGGTGGGATTTCGGGTCGTGACAAGTTGGTATCAGAGATCTAGGTTTCTTAGGTCTTAAAATTCACGGACAAACTTGGTAGAGTCTGAGGGATCGGTACAGAGACGTCTGTACTTATACCTAGAGGCTACAAAGTTAGGAAATAACTTCACATCTTTTCTTCTCTATCGTGCGATTTGAGTTCTAAATGCTAACTGATTTTCTATTCTATTCTCTCGCAGATGGCGAGAACGCGTGCTTCCTCATCTATCGATCAGCAGCGCGATCCTCCTGTTGCAGCTCCTACGACGGGCCGAGGACGAGGCGGTGCTAGAGGCTGAGGTAGAGCCAGGGCTCAGCCCAGATTAGCAGCCCCTGTGGAGGACCCACAGGTAGACTTTGCCGGTGAGGTTCCTGCTCAAGCAGTTCCAGTCGAACCAGCTCAGGTCCCAGAGGGGTTCATTGCCACCCCGGTTCTTCAAGACGCTCTGGTCCGTTTAGTGGGCCTTATGGAGAGCGTGAATCAGGCTGGTCTTCTTCCTACTGCACCAACCGTCTCTCAGGCTAGGGGAGGGACCCAGACTCCTGCTACCCGCACACCAGAGTAGCTACCTCCTCAGTTCAAGACTCCAGTACCTCAGACAGCTGGAGTAGCTCAGCTAGGGATTGTGGCACCGACAGTTGAGGGGGAAGCTATGTTTGCCGACGCTTGTTGGAGATTGGATCGGTTCACCAAGCTATTTCCTACTAAATTTACCGGTGTACCATCAGAGGATCCCCAGGATTTCTTGGACAATTGCTATAAGGTTCTTCGGAACATGGGCATCATGGAGTCCAATGGAGTTGATTTTGCTACATTCCGTCTTTCTGGTACCGCCAAGACTTGGTGGAGGGACTACTGTTTGACCAGACCAGCTGGGTCTTTGCCTTGGACTTGGGCTCAGTTCTCCAGGTTGTTCTTGGAGAAGTTTCTACCAGTTACTCAGAGGGAGGATCTTCGGAGGCAGTTTGAGCGCCTCCAGCAGGGATCTATGACTGTTACACAGAATGAGACCAGGTTCATTACTTTGGACCGACATGCTATCATGATACTCCCCACTGATTGTGAGAGGGTGAAGAGTTTTATTGAGGGTCTAGCTCAGCCTATTAGACTCCAGATGGCCAGAGAGACAGGTACTGATATTTCATTTTAGGAGGCGGCCAATGTGTCCAGGCGTATTGAGATGGTCCTATCACAGGGTAGTGGTCAGGGGTATTACAAGAGACCTCGCCATTCCGATCGATTCAGTGGTGCCTCATCTATAGGCAGAGATTCCTTTGGCAGAGGTCATCCTCCTAGACCATTCTAGTCAGCGCTCCAGGTATCCCACAGTGCACCACCAGCTCCTATTAGTGCACTGCCGCTTCAGAGCTTCCAGAGTGGCTATTCTGGTCGTCAGGGACAATTTCAGGGACAACATTCTCAGCAGCCGAGGTCTTGATTCACTTGTGGTGGTGTGGGGCACATTTCTAGGTTTTGCCTCCGAGCTTCTTGTGGTTATCAGTATCAGGGTTCTCGTGCTATGATTCCCGCACCAGGTGCACCTGTATTGGTAAAAAAGAGCTTCACACGTGTAATAAATATTGATGACTCAGTAGTCTACGTGGAGCAATGAAGACACGACAGCTAGACGGGACTCTATGAAGAGGTATGAGGCAAAGAGGCACGGAAAATCACACCCACGAGTTAATTAGCAACGGAAGTCTCAACCTAATTGAAAAGATGAAGAGACACGGTCCAAATGTATCTGGGCGGAACAAAGGGCGGATTCAGAGATCTTCAATTAGTGATCCACACATTACACAACATTCACGCAACAGTTACGGTTACTCATTGTAACGTTACATTAATGTCATAATTAGTCATTAATGCTCAATCACTGAAAAAGGCAGACGTTATATTAGGAAATTTCCCCTATAAGGGAGTAAAATATAACCTGTAAAGGGACATCCGAACTACCATTGCAATATACTTACTTTTTTCATCTTACTGCTTTCCATTTACAAGTTTGCCTACAATTATAATCTTATTCTTTGGTTATCAGAAACCCGTGTTCTTCTTAAAATAGCTTTGGGCAAAGAATCCAATTCTTTGGTTAAACAAATTGATTCTGTTACCGGGAATCTGATAATCTTTGTTTGCTTTTCAAGTGATATCCTCAGAACTATGTCGAACTCCAACGACAACAACCAGCAAAGGAATGGAACCCAGTTCTATCGCCTTCAGGAACCCCACGTGGTTCAAGGGAACAATCCCTAGAAATATCCAATAACAACAATGATAATAATGATCAAACGGTGGAACAAGATCGGGTAAAGTAAATGATTGCAGAGTATGTGAGCCAAGCTTTGCAAGAATTTGCGAGGGGATTACCGGCAGTGTTACCTGCACCCCTCCCCCCCAATAATACCATCACCATGGAAAATCCTCAACCTGGGATGGAAAACTCAGGAAGGGGAGATACTCCTAATAAATCTCTCGAAGCGAGACCAGGTATATCTAATAACTCTGAATTACAGACTTTATTACTAACTTTGCAGAAACAGGTGAAGGAACAAAACAAACGAATCGAACAAATTCCTGGAGTACCACCTGTTATCAAAGGCATTGGATTTGATAGATATTCTCAACAACCTTGGAAACTAAGCGCAACACCCGTACCCATTCCAAAGAAGTTTAAAATGCCCGACGTACCTAAATATGATGGGACAACGGAACCACGCGACCATGTAACTGCTTTTACCACCGGAGTGAAGGGCAACGACTTAACAAAATAAGAGATTGAGTCGGTCCTAGTTAAAGAATTTGGAGAAACACTTACCAAAGGGGCGCTAACCTGGTATTCTCTTCTCCCTGAAAACTCTATTGATTCTTTTGCTGAGCTTGCAGATTCTTTCATAAAGGCACACGCCGGTGCGCGAAAAGTTGAGAAAAGGATGGAGGACATCTTTAAAATAAAACAAAGAGACACAAAACTACTTCGTGAATTTGTAGAAAGGTTTTAACGAGAAAGAATGCAACTACCAAGGGTGCCTGATAATTGGGCAGCCATGGCATTTGCTAGTAATCTAAATGACAAAAGCTCAGAAGCCACGATAAGACTCAAGGACAGATTGAGAGAGTTCCCAGCTACAACATGGAACGATGTTTATAAAAGGTATAGTACTAAACTTCGAATAGAAGAATATACCATTGCTTATCCGAAAAAGGAAGATTATTGTTGGTTGATTTCCCAATGCACACGCAAGTGTACGTGGTCGACAAGTAATATAGG